>NW_022046073.1:0-25719 GCF_001654015.2 Drosophila navojoa | reverse complement strand
AAGCTTTCGCCCCTATCTGAAAATTAAGAGAAACTTCCAATGTTGAATGCGTGATTGGTCTTACTGAAATTCACGTTTTCGAGCATTGTAGTTCAATTGTGAAACCAATTTAAATGAACATTTCATTTCAATTTATTACAGATGTTCTACGTATGTAATACATCCGAAAAATGCTGGTGACGTGGTTTAGATGCTTATTAAAGGTTAGTATATATCAAAGTTCGCATATTTTAAATTGGTCCTTCTATGATGAGCTTTAAGCTTTCGCCCCTATCTGAAAATTAAGAGAAACTTCCAATGTTGAATGCGTGATTGGTCTTACTGAAATTCACTTTTTCAAGCATTATAGTTCAATTGTGAACCCAATTTAAATAAACATTTCACTTCAATTTATTATAGATGTTCAACGGATGTTGTACTTGCGGAAAATGTTGGTGACGTGTTTTAGTTGTTTTTTAAAGGTTAGTATCACTAAAACTTGGCATATTTTAAATTAATCCTTCTATGATGAGCTTTAAGCTTTCGCCCCTATCTGAAAATTAAGAGAAACTTCCAATGTTGAATGCGTGATTGGTCTTACTGAAATTAAACTAAACTGAATCTTAAGATTTAAAATATTTATGTGCTTAACGAGCCTTTTATTATATTTTGCAGCCATATCTTAAAAATTATTTTTCGTGGAATCAATTATGTAATAAGGTAAGCAATTAATATAAATGTATAACTGAAAACATTTGATAAAATTTAAGTTTGATTTCTACATGATGAGCTCTAAGCTTTCGCCCCTATCTGAAAATAAAGAGAAACTTCCAGTGTTGAATGCGTGATTGGTCTTACTGAAAATCATTTTAAAATACTATATTAAAACCCATTTATAAAATTAAGCTTATAAACTGTGAATTTACATTGCAGGCTTACTACGGATTTAATTTTCGAGACGATTATATTTGTAAAGGTAAAATTTCTTTTTTATTTAAAGTAACATATAGTGTGTATACTGATGACAAAGGAAATCTGAATGTGTTATGATTCACTTATACCGCAACAACCCAATCCTCAAAAATAGGTCCTACTGAACTAAAACTCTAATTAAGTGTATTTAAAATTTATTGAAATAAGTTTACTATAATATATTTCCTTCACATTGCAGAGCTTTGATGGATCCCTCGCGTTTACGGTAATTACGAGGTGAGTCTATTTACAATCGTGGCTTCATAAAGCATACACCTTTAAAATGATGAAAAAGGAAATCTGAACTTGTGATATGATTCACAAATACCGCAACAGCACAATCCTCAAAAATAGGTCCTACTGAACAGAAATTTTCAAAAATATGATTTTGAATAATTAAAATCAATAAACTTATTTATTCTGTTTATTTGCAGGTACAGTACGGCTTCATTGTGTGACGCTTTGTGCTCCTTAATTTTCTTGCATATATATTAATATTATAATAATAAAAGATAACTTTACAATTATAAATAAAGTCGTTTAGTAGCGTACACATGAGCGACTACGTCTAACCTTAAAATATTTAAATAAAACGGAATATGCAGGGCTCCCAGCAGTCACCTGTAAAACGATGTGTTGAGGTTAGCTGACGTGGCATCACCTTGGGCAAGTTCGTTATGACTAGTTAGGTAGTTTTCTGTAATTACATAAGTAAGTTGTCAACATGCGTTTTATCCTCTGGCGCTAGAATTAAATGGAATGAATTCAGATATTGTCGATTTATTAAGCTGAAACATTTAGAATCGGTCAGTAATTAGCTTTGTGGCTCTCAACAGTCGCCCACTAATTTCTGCAGCTTCTAATATCACTTTTATTATTGGCTCTTATTTTGGCGCTCAGCAACCCTGTGTTTCATTCCACGTAGCTGCCTGTTTTGCTGTTATCGGCCTCCATATTGAAATTCGTCATGCCGTCGATATGCATATGTACTTACGTGAATTGTGTATGTATACATATGTATATGTATTAGTTCGTATGTGATGCGCTTTTAAGTAGGTCCGCAGCGAGAGGCGCAAGTAATTGCGCGTTTTGGTGAAAAAGTTAAGATATCAGAATCCCCACCTTGAATTCGAACAGAAGGAAGTATATCAGTGCTCGGTGTGTGCACAGGTGTGTGCAGGTGAGTGTCTTATTTCTACCTCAGTATCAGTTTTACTTGGCAGGACTCTTTCGGCTTATCGAAATTTTTTTCTTGGAACTTTTACCGTTCACTTGTATGTGTGATCAAGATCTTACAAACGCGATCATCAAAAGCGTTTGCCTATATTTATGCGGCCGCGACGCCATCTTGGATTTGATTTTGAGGTTATCGATTTATTTAATACGCATTACAAACTGTCTAGTTTTTTGTTTGCAAGCTAAGCAATATTGAGTTCCTTTCATAAAAATAGCAATAATGAAATTGAAGACGTCCCTTACAAAATTATATTAACAGGAGACATTTAAAGTTGAACATTATATTAAAAAGCTGAAAAGATCGCAATTTTTAAACTTTAGTCTCTTGTGTACAGTTAATAAATTAAAGGCAATTCTGAAACAAATGCGTTACGTAATAATTCGTAAGGTAATAGTAACAATAATAATTAATATCAATTGGTTCTAAATTTTATGTCTTAGCTTTTTTCTCTTTCATCAAAACAAAACGGTTATCGGTGACCACGTGCATACGCACACATCTTTACATACTGTATGTACATTGCAGAAATACACTTCCGATATGTACGTAAATACATACATATGTAGGTACATACGCATGTGTATGACATAAGAATACTACTTTTGTGCCATTCCATTGCATTTCGTAGGAACGCCTGAAAACGGGTCCATACACTGACACTGGCCTACGCTCACACACAGGAACACTGACTCAACACATACACACAAGCCAGTCGTCGCAGGGCCCGTGCAGAGGCAGAGCTGTTTGTGATCGTAAAATTAATACATGCGTTCTTCTTGAATTGAAAGCAAAGTTTAATTAATTTCAAATGTCATTTCATTGTGCACATGCGTAATGTCAACGAAAATTCGTGTATGTTGGCTATTAGTTGAAACCTGGAATTAGTACAACCGCAAAGTGAGAAAATGATTTAGCTGTCTCTGCCTCTGCTTTTGCTTTGTTGTGTTGTGGGTGTGTGTGTGTGTTTGTGCGAGCCAAATATGTTGTGTTCGAGGCTTATTCAAGGGCGTTGGGATAACTAGACCAATATTACTGTGACCATTCTGTACGGCATTCGGCTTTTATTTTTCATGGCTTTGTGAATGCGCAACTGACATGTCAGGTCATGTGAGGCTCAGTAGCTTGACATGTAATGGCATATGTGCTGTTGAACAGATTAAAGTTTCAGAATAATTTGTATTTGATGTCTGGGTATAATAAATGAAATTAAATTGTTAATAGTATTGTGTATAGCTGATTGATGTTAATTAAATGTTCGTGCGTTAGGCGATTCTTGTGTATCTGTAAGCGCACCAGTGCTGCCTGTTTCGATTACCGAAAAAGTGCTGCCCAACTTTGAAAGTGACGTCGTCGGGCTATTACAAATATAAACGCCGATATATCTTGACATATACAGCCCACATTTTATACAGTAGTTGAAATTATTTCGTTTTTGAGAGGAGGAAAGGAGTTACTAGTAGCTACCCTTAGAAAAGATTTTATTAATAACAATTCATTGAATGGATTGCGTTCTCGTATTGTAATCTGCGAGGCGGTAATGAGAATCTTACCTATATGACAATGTACAATGTCGAATGAAGGCTTATAATTCTTGATTTATTTTTAGGATGATACAGGAACTGCCGCGTATTGTCCTCAAAGGCAAGGATTTGAGAAAATTTCTATATCTGAAACGCAAATATCCAGTTTCGCAGGAGTTTTTGCACAGCAACTGGGCTAATGCAAAGCGATTCATTATCTACGCTCTACATCCGCGCTGCGTGCTCCGCACTTACGCATGGCGCAAAGGCAATCACAGGGTCGTGATCATGCGCCGGGCCCGACTGCTTCTCTTCGACCCGCGACTGAAGCGTATGATCAAACGACGTAAAGCTAATTCTAAGCAATGGTCGTCAAACATGGTACGATATTACAAGAAAATGGGTCATGTGAAGGAATACGAGGAGACGGAGCTGTACGGCGAGGAGCTGTCCAAGCAGATGAAGCAGCAATTGGAGCTGCTAAAGAGCGGCAAACGTGGTCTATCACTGATCGAAGATGCTAATAAAAACATTGAGCTTCGTCAAGAGCAGCCAGAAGAGAACGTAGAAGAAGAGAGGGCGGAGACAACTCAGCAGGCAGAAGAGGAGAAGCTGGAAGAGCAACATATAGAAGATGACTCAGTAAAATTATTAGCAATAATCGAAGGAACATTAAACCAATCGGATCAATCTAAAGAGAAGCTGGTTCGCCGACCTACTATTGAAATGGAGTTACTGGAGGCATCTGCTGTATCGCCCACGAGCAAAAGCGACAAGCCGCTAGAAAAGGCGGTGGACAGCAAATTTTTGGATATGCTAATGAATAAAGTGCGTGTCAAAACCTTTGCCAAAGAGCTAAATTTCTCCAGCTCCGATAATGGACTGAATGGTACAAGCGACAAACCCGCCGGTGAGGGAACAGCCGACTTAAGCTTTAATGACGAAGCTAGCGAAGACTTCGTCGAATTCGATGACAGCGCCCATCAACCGGGCATGCTGCTCACGCCTCTGGTTCCACAGAGCTTCAAAACAGTGGATGGCAACGGGGCCTTCGTCAGCGATGCGCTGGAAGCTTATATGAAGAAGAATAACCTGCGCGATACTCGCTCGGCAGATCGTGAGCTGCTCGAGCCCATGTACCAGGATGGGCGTGTCACGGCGCATAGTGTGCCGCCGCATATGGATATGCCGGCGGTGCCGGACAGCTTACAGAAGCTGCGCACTGTTGCCGAACGGCGGCACTATCTGCAGCGCTCCAAGAACCAAAAAATGGCCATCATCAATAACGAGGCGAACATCTACCGCGAGTTGCAGCGCAAGCAGCGGCAGCGAAAGGTGAAAATCGCCGCAATGCAGCAACTTCAGTCGCCCATCACTCAAATGCCCTTCACCCGGCAGGGCTGGCAGGCGGCCAGCTACGTGTCCACGGAGACGGATAAGTATTACTACCAGGTCATACGCATCGATGGCGAGATGGTGCGTCTGCCTGGCAGCCAGGGAAACAACGCGCACCGCGAAAAGCAGCCGCATCGCAACGCGCTCACTGCGCAGGAGTTGGCCACGCTTCAGTGTAGCAGCCGGTGCGTGGACGCGGCTTTACGCAGTGAGCTGAAAGTGATCCCCACGCGCCAAACCCAGCTGAAAGGCAAACTGCAGAAGCTCAATCAGTATCCATTGCCAGCCGTATTCAGGCCCTGCCCGCTTTCACAGAAGCCATATCAGAAGCCGCTAGACGACGACACGGCCGCCCTCTTGCTGGCCGGCGGGAGCATGGCCGTGGTCAGCATGCCCACCGTGCAGCTGGACGTGAAGCCGCAGCTGGGCCGGCCATTGAATGAGATCGCCAAGCGGTATTTGCAGTACATCCTGCCGCACCATGACATTACGCGCGAGTGGGCTGAGTTCAGCGTCTCCACACTGCAGGAATCACCCAACAGCATGCGGGAGGCGGAGGCACAGGCCGCCGTCCAGTCCACAAAAGTCGGCAGGCGCAAAAGCTTTACATTTGTGATACCCTATATGAACGATCGCAATCACATTCTGGTGCGTCGCGTTGTCGATCGCTCCGAGAAGTTGGACGAGAGCTTTAGTGCTTCTCAACCGCCAGAGAGACTGCGCGACTTAGAGTTTCGCAAACTGCTGCCCGAAAATGCAGATGCCATTGCGTTGGATTGTGCGGACATGGTAAATGATATGATCAACACCGTAGCTATTAGCTGCAGCGAGAACTCGTTCATTAGCGTTGATTCCGATGCGGTACGTGGTGACGCTATGGATGTAAGCCCCATTAAAGAGGAGTCTGCTGCTGCCGGCAATTCGAATGCGGCTGAAGTCGATGCCCAGACAAAATCGGGGCTTAAATGCACCCAAGCCAACAGCAAGCCACGCCCCAACAAGCAACAGCGTTTAGCCAAGGAGCTGCGCCGCCTCAACGCCACCATAATCGATGCAGCCGCAATTGCCAAAGATGGTAAGTCTATGCTCTGACCGCTTGCTAAAATTGCTGTAGATCTATAACAGTATTTAATTGAAATTTACTTAATATCATTCGCACATAATATCTATATATGTTCGTATGTATGTGTGTATGTATGTATTGTATGTAGTTACATACAAATGTACATATATTTAATTGACACATCAGTAATTGATTGACGAATGATTAATATTTGATTAGCTTCATATATCGCATTTCTGATATCCTTGCAAGTAGTATCGATAGTCAAGATGAACTTATCGATATTGTTGCAAGGGACAATTTCCTGTTTTTCAAGTGACAAATATCAAATGCTTTTTAATTATATATAAATTAAAATTCGGATTCGAGAAAGATTATTATTATTCATTAACTTTATGAACAGTTTAGGAAAACATAAACTAAAATCGATTGACTTTATCGATAGCAGTAAGGGGATGTTATCGCCAATTAAGAGAAATAGGGCCGTTAAATTGAAATTGATTTGAATACATTTAATGAAAATTCGATCTTTGTAGCGAATAAACCGTGCAGCAAGGATTTCTGTCAACTGGGATGTGTCTGTGAGAGCGTGGGTGGGGATCTGGCCCCTCGGGAACATTGCGGACGTGCGGACTGCGTGTTGGAATGCAGCTGCACGGGAGCCGAGCTTACGCGCATTATGCGCGTGGAGACTGACGTGAGTATTAGGAGTATTTGGATATCCGCTTGTTGTACTTAACTGTCTCTCATCTGCAGGGGCGCGGACTCTCGAACGAGGATGCTTTCAACTTGCGTCGCAAGGCAACGGCGCGATTGGCCAAAATGGAAAAGGACTTCACCTCGACGCTGGTTCTAACTGACAACGAGACGCTGCTCATCAACGAAACACAGTGTGACAAGAAGCGTCGGTGCACTAAGGCGCCCAAGCGCTACGAGGACTTCGACGACTCCATCGAGGATGATGAGGAGCCACTGCGTCCCAGCAAGTTTGCAAAGCGCGATATTAATCTGAAACGCACACGCAGCAGCACCGAGAGCGTCCACATGTCGCTTAATGAGCCGTGCTCAATAAAGGATACGGATTTTGACCAATTGAAGCATTGCCAGGTTGCGCTGCGCCGCCTGCCCGATGTCGCCAACTTGGCTACCTTCTGCATGACCCATCAGCTATACAAATGTTTCTGCGGCGGACTAGCGGTGGAAGGCAAGCCTGTTATAATAGAGAAGGAAAAAGACGACCTGCCCATACCTCATTATGTTCCTGAACTGGCGACCCGCGCTCACTACAGCTTCGAACGACCACCGGATGAGTCAAACAAGAAGCGGCGCAAGGAGAAGGCAAAGTCCCAGCCACAGAAGCTTCCGCCGCTGGTGCTGAAGTTGCCACAGTCGCAAAAGCAGACGTCGCCGGAACTAAAGCAGCCACAGCTACAGAAGGAGCAGAAGCACCAGCAGCAGTCACAGAAACAGAAACATCAGCAGCCACTGCCACAGAAAGAGAAACATGAGCAGAAACAGACGATGCCACAGAAGCATCAGCAGACGCCACCACCTAAAGAAGCATCGGCGCCAAAGCAACAGCAAACTACAAGGAAAATAACGCCACAGAAGCAACTGAGCAAAGACGTTGCTACCATTAGGCTGCAGCCAGTTAAACTGCTACCCAAGCCAGCGCCTGTTTTGAAAGTGGAAGTACCACCTGTGCCGGCCGTGGTAGTGGTGCCGCAACGTCCCGCCGAGCTTGATATAATCTTCAGCTACTATCGCTCGCGGCCCAATTTCTGTCGCCGGGTGGTGTCCGTGCCCAGGAATTGCTATTTGCGTTTGAACAGGCGCCGTGCTGATCGCATTCGCGTGGAGGCAACACGAGCTGAGACTCCGAAAACACAGGCACTGCTCGACCAGCGTGTGGCCAGCGCCGTTAGCTACTATCGCTCTGAGCTTGAACAACAGCGCCGCTTGGCGAAATCGGCGCAGCTTGCAGAGCTAACAATAATTGAAGTCGCTGATGATTCGGATGAGAGTGAAACGGAGTCTATGGCAAGCAAACGCAGCGCAAAAGAGGAAGTGAACTTGCAAGAGCCGGATGTCAAGCGAAGGAAGCTGCAAGCAGAGGAAACAGAGCCAGCAGATAAAACAGCCAAGCAGACCGAACCGCATAAAGTACAGCCCGCAACCAAACTGGAAATTCAAATGCCCAAGATATCAGCTTGCTATTCTCTGAACGCCAACGCCCTAGATGTAGCCGTGGGCAGCAATGAGGTGCCCATAGCTTTGCCCATCAATGAAGACAGTCCGAGTGTGGATTCTGTCTCGTTCCGTGCTTCTTACAACGAAGTCATCAAGAAGATGAACACCCATGTGAGCAAGAAAATGCAGGACATCGATCTGGCGCTGCAGCGTGAGAGCAAAATAATCCCAGCACCGAACGAGGAGATATTGTGCATCATCAAGTGGGCTAACTTCCTGGCCGCCTTCCAGTCCAACTATGTGTTCATCTGGGATGTGCAAATGAAGAACCACAGCTTCCTTGCGGCTACGATAACGAACATGATGCCAGCCATTTGTGGTGCCATTGCCGTGGTCAACACGCACTTCGCTCCAGACCGCAACAGCTTACCCCTGATGGCCCGCATGCTGCTGGAGGGCAAGCGAAACGAGAACACGAGTCGCCTGGCTGTGGTGATGCAGGGCAGGCAGCAGTACTGGCTGGTCAAGGGCTTCCTGCGTTACATGGAGGGTAACGCGTGCACCAAGCCAACGCCGCAGACGCATCCCGTACTGACAAAGAAGATAAATGTCCTCTGCACTCTGATGGTGAAGCAGCGCATTAGGGAGCAGCAACGTCATCAGCGGCCAGCAGCGACTGCTTCTGGGGCGACGGCCAATGTTGTTGGCACCAAAGCAGCAGCAGCTAACTCCAAGTCTGTAACTGCAGTTCCAGCTCGTGCTCCGCCTCCAGATGCACCTGCACAAAGCGCGCCAGCTGCTGCTCCTTCCACATCACCCTCAGTATTAGGTTCACCTGCAGTTGACATTGCGCCGATCCCCGTCCCCACATCCACATCCACATCTGAGGGCAAGGCATCTGCCAACAGCAAGGAACCCTCACTTATTTGCAGCAACATCGAGTTCCGTAAAGTTATGCAAGCGGATATTCCAGACCTGCAGATTCCGGAGCCACACACGCACGATCATCGCTGGCTAGTGCTTAATTTGTATGATGACTTCTCGCACATCTTCGTGCCGGCCTTCAAGGACATGATCTCATTGGATCGCATACACAATGTGGCCCGCGTCGCACGTGACACCAATAAGATGGTGAAACTGCAGTTCTTCCAGGACGCCCCCTATGATGCCTTCGTAACGCCATCCTCGAAGCGGGTCATCTACTTTGGACCGCTGCCACTGGACACGCCGCCTCCTGTGCTGGTGCTGCTGCAAAGTGTGGACGGCAAGATGATGTTACGCGAGGTCTACCAGCGGAATCATGACATCCCGGTACAGCGTGAAAGGCGTACCATGGCCTTCTGGCTGCTTCAGATCAATGGCCAAGTCCATTTCAATATTGATTTGCCAGGAGGGGCTGAGTCGTCGCCAACGTCGAACACGTTGGAGCAGGCAGCAGTAGGCGCAGAGGCAGCAGACACTGATGAGGATGATGATTGTGTGATCGTCATCAACGACGATGACGAAGATAAAGCAGTGAACGAGGTGGCGCAGCCAAACGCGACGGCTCAGCTGAAGCGGCACGCCAAACAGGAGGCGCCAATAACCGCACCGCTCATAAACTTCACCATTCAGGCGTTACCCCATGGCGCCAGCAGCAGTGGAAGCAGCAGCCTGCACATAACAGCAGCTGTTCCCCATACAGGGCCAATGGTCAAGGAGATCAATAGCAATGTTCTAACCGGCGCGTTTATGCCTTTCATTTCGAACGTGCCCGCCGTGTGCGGCACGGTGCCAGTCACACAATTCCTAACACCACAGGTGCAGCTCACCCAGACATCGGCGCCGTCGCCACCAGCCGTTGCCAGCAGCGAACTTAATGCACAGCCGCAGCCAGCCAAAATTAGTCGCATCTCAGTGCAGAGGTGTGCCCCGGCAGCCAGTGCAGCAACTTCCGTTAAGGATCCGATGGCACCCAAGGTCAACAACACGCTGCAGCAGCTGTTGAGCAACAACACCAATGGCAACATTAAAATGGGCAACACCACAGCTGGCCTAACAATCACCAAGATGAGGACCAAGGATAACGCTGCTTCACGGCCTGCCGCCGAGCCCATAAAAATTGGTGCCAAGCGCAAGTTGCAAGAACTGCCAGCGGGTGCGGCAGCTTCCTCTGGAATGCCTACGCTGCCCAAGCCGACATATGCCAGCGGCAATTTGCCGCATCTGACGCGTGCTCCACAGCTGAAATCGGCGGCCAAGGCAGCTCAGTTCACAGGGCTTAAGTCTTTGGCACCCAAGCCACCCTGTGCCGTGGAGCCAAAGAAGCACTTGCTGAATGCCAAGGAGAAGAATGGATTTCTGGTGGCCAAGAACTTGCCTAGTTTCAAAGCGAAACTAGTGGACAGCAAGCTCATGGTCAAACTGCCAGATGAGGGCCTCTACTCGTTCAAAACCGGCCACGCCGCCAGCGACTATCTCAACCGGTAACTATTATGATGCACAGACTCTTACCGACGATTATAGCTAATATTTTGTTTAATCCTTCAATTGCAGATATCTATCCCGTGAATTGAGCCTGAAGGGTTCTTTGCCAGGCGATTGGAAGTTTTTGCCATTTGAAAATAAAAGTCTAAATCAAAAAGATCCACTTGCAGCCCCCATTGTCATCGAAGATTGAAAACATGCAAGAAAAAGAAAAAAGCAGAAAAAGAATATTGAAGAAAATACCCGCGCAGCAGCTAAAATAGGAATAACTGATATTTAATAAATATATAATTAACTTGTTAATGTATCCTTAATTCTGAATTGAAGGAAACTTTTTTTTTTTATTTAGTTAACAAACAAAAAACCATCGAGCTAGAGAGGAGAGATAGCACAAAAATAAACAAATTATGAAACCCACTTTTGCATTTTACTCGGCCTCGCACGTTTTGTTTCAGTTCCATTTCGTTCTGTCAGGAACAGCTGTTCACGGCGTTCTGCCTTTTGGGTGCGCAATCAGCGAATGCAAATCGAAAAGTAAATACGCGTATGCTTGTACGGCATTTAGTGTCAGCAAATATATGTGTAAAATCAAAAAAGCTTGATAAAGCCTGATAAACCGCCAATAATCAGAGAAATACGAATTCGCAACAACTACAAATCAAGGCCAGCTAAGAATGCTCGAATCTCTTTGCATACGAGCAGTCAAAAACACATACATACATACATGCATGCATATGTACATACGTGAGATAGTGATGAACTTTCAGTAGTTCCATGCTAATAAATAATTATTGTATGTACAGAACAGAATGTCGTGCTAATTATATGTATTTGTATTCTTTGAATGATGTTTCTTGGAAGCGGATTGGTGAAATACAAAGGGACATTGTTAAACACAAAGTAATTCCGACTGTTTAAATGCATACGGATTTTAAGAACAAATTAAATGTTTAATTGAATTGAGTTTGCTCAGTCTGTTGGCTCGTTTATTACAGAGTTCATTGAAACAGCGTAACTGACTTCAATCCAATAAGATCCTATTTGTGATATTGTATTTCGGCATGAAGATACATACATATTCGCTCACCTCTAAGTAAAAACTCACACACACATGCACCCTTGTAAATATACTTACATATGTATAGACATTAATACATATGTATGAGACCAGTAAACAATTTTCTCCGACACGCGAACTTTTGCAAGCGATAGCACATCGAGTAATACCATTCTTATATTTTAATTTCAGTCATTGAGCGTTATTCGGGCCTAGCACACGTCGAACAGATCGGAAGAAGACCAATAGACACCAGACGGCTATTATATCGACAAATAAAATGGGGGTCACAGAATCAAACGAATCGCAGGATCGTGTGGGCTATGTGCACATTCAGGATATTCCACAGCTGAATCAGGAGCATTGTAGAATGCGCGATCCGCAGCGGGTAGAGCGGATTATCAACGAGTTTGTCTGCGGGGGACCGGAACGAATGCAGATAGTATCCGACTTTGATTACACGATCACGAAGCAGCGCACGGATGACGGCGTTGCTGTGCCCTCGAGCTTCGGTATCTTCAACTCGTGCAAGTCCCTGCCGGACAACTTCAAAGAGGAGATAGACAAGCTCTTTCACAAATACCATCCCATCGAGATTGATCCGCATATGCCGATACCCGAGAAGGTGCAGTACATGATTGAGTGGTGGACACAGTCGGGCAAACTGGCCAGTGGCTTCGCCTTCGATCTAGCCGAATTGGATCAAATGGCTGGCCAATTTCGGCATGCGCTACGTGACGGAACGCATGAGCTTTTCCAAGCACTGCAGCGTCTGCGAATTCCGGTCCTCGTCTTTTCCGCCGGACTGGGCAACTCGGTGGTGTCGCTGATGCAGCAGGCGAACATCATGCATCCGAATGTAAAGGTCGTTTCGAACTTTTTGCGCTTTCGGGACGGCCTGCTGGACGGCTTTCAGGAGCCGATGATTCACATTTTTAACAAGAACGAAACTGTGCTCGAGGGCGGTGAATATTACGAGCTGGTCCATACGCGTGATCATATTATTGTCATGGGGGATTCACTGGGCGACGCGGACATGGCGGCTGGTGTGCCAGCGTCCTCGCACATTCTACGAATTGGCTTCCTCTTCCACCACGTGGAGGCTAACATGGAGAAGTACATGAATGCCTTCGACATTGTGCTCGTCGATGATCAAACCATGAGTGTGCCTCAAGCTCTGCTCGCGCTCATCGACAACCGTCATCAAATGCGTCACCCACACGGAAGCAATGGAACAGCTTCTGTACAAGCTCAGCCAAACTCTGCCCTTTGAAATTGATACTTGATTGTCTTGCTATAGGTAATTTGTATTTGATGGTTATTGATAAGAATACAGAAACAGAAGCTACTAATTAGGCAGCTTAGGCTTAAAAGCTCTCTCTTCCGATTCGCCCACATCAGTTGTAATAAATTTATTTAAAACTTGTTCCATTTCCATATCAGGCTCTCTAAAGTTCAGTTAAGTCTTTATTAGTAACACATTTATAGATGAATAGATACGTACATATATGTATATGTATTCAAAAATATAATTGGCGGATTTATAAGATTCCATAAATTGCACACTTTTGTTTTGTTTTGTTTTCAAAATTAAAAGCGTCTAAAGAGCAATTTTACGAAAGTTTTACTAGAGGAATAGTTGAATATAAATACCAGACTATATTCACATTTTTCGCTGTTTACGTCAACTCTGGAGTCCGGTGAGTGTATACAGTGGTCGCTATGTGAGGAAAAATTAATTTGATATACATACATATTTACTTTTCCGATGTTTTATCAGTTGCTATTTAACAGCTGTTGTATTTACGTTTCATCAGCTGATCTACTGTTACGGCAGCTAGTCATTTTTATTTATGCGGACATAAATTGAATAAAAGATGGAGGAAAAATAATAATAATCTGTGGAATATATATATTCTTTTTTTTTGGCACATATTCAATATTTTAATGATGGAATATTAATATTATGGAAGATAAAAACTTACGACAAAAATATAAAAACAATTTAATTTATATTTTTTAAGAACGGTATATTAAATTCATACTTTTTTTTAATAGATGTGCGGAATGATCAACTCAATAGAAAGGTTGCTTGATATTTCTTTCATAACACTAATATAACAAGAAACAAAAATAGAATAAACATTTTAAACGAGTATTAGTTACATGAAATTCAGAGGAATTTTTCTAACGTTCGCAATGATATTCAACTGCTCCCTCGATGGTTAATAACACTGTAAAGTCGCACAGTGCTGGACAGCGACGAACAGCTGGCAATTTTTGTCATTAATTAGCGCTTTTGCGCTCCACAGGAAAAATATACAAATCATTCGTTTTAGCAAGTTTTTTTACGCATCCAGAAAATTTAACGTAGTCAAGTGAAAAGTGTGTTTTGGTTGGAGTTTAATCAGCGGATAATCGTGGCCGCCGCCGTCTGTTGCAGTTTGGTATTTTTCATAGTGTGCGCCTCTGCCAATCAAGAAACAGAAATGATGTGCTGAGCGGGGAAGTGCGATTGATCAGCTGGGACAAAATAAGCAGCAGCAACAACATTCGCAATAGAACAATTGCAGTGTCATGTTTGGGTTCGACGGCGAGTATCGACGCCGACCAGTGCAAAGTCTTGGTGGCGCCTCGCAGACCTGTGACCGAGACACGGCGATACGGAAGGCGGCGCTCGAGCGACAAAAGCGCAATGAGCTGCGACAGAAGACTCACGGTGCAGTCGTTCTGCAGTCGTACGCACGCTCTTTCATCCATCGCCAGCGACGCAAGCGAGCCGAGCGGGAGGCGTTCGATGCGTATTTTCAGACGCATCGGGATCGCTTTACGGAGGATGTGAGCCTCTGCTTTCTGTTACGTCGCCTCAATTTTTTCTACAGCAATCGTGTGGCCAAGGACGGTGACAGACTGGTAAGCGCCCTTAGCAAATAGCTACATCAAAACTCATTAGATTGCCTTTACAGGTTGAAGTTTGTCAGCAGATTTTGCGAAATCCCACACGTCTGCTCCAGCATTCAGCGCACGATTCCGTTTGGTTGCTGCGGGTGTGCAAGGTCTTAGACGCGTGCCTGGTGCAGTTGGCGCTTCCGCACAAGGCGCAAGCTATTCCGCTACGCATGCTGGAGACCTTCACTACGGTGGCAGCCGTGGAGCGCTATGTGGAGGATGAGACGGTGCTTTACAAGTATCTGGAGTGTGTCTTTGGCTTCCTTATCAAACGCAATTATTTCGAGCGTTTACGCCAGTTGCTAGATGACAAATGCCCGCCGCTGGACGGCGAGACACTACACGCTCCCACTCCGTTTGTCGATGCGCTGATGCAGCTGATGTTGCGGCCCCTAAACGTGGCGCTGCGTCAGCCCTGCAGCGAGTTATCTCAGCTCTTTTGCCGCAAGTTCATTTCCGATATTTTAGCCACAACGCACACAGAGCCAGTGCGCAACTTCGTGCTGCCTTGTTTGGCGGAGAGCAAAGACTTTCCTTATGCGCTGCTCATGCACACGCTGCATGCAATACTGGATCTTAGAGAGGCGGCGTCTGTTGCTGAAGCCACGACCACAGCGACAACCACAACCACAGCCACAGACAATGTTAGCACTAATAATGTGTTTTATGGAACTATGCATGGAGAAGCAAAGTCGTCAAATCAGCAGACAAATGATGCGTTGTTCAGCTCGTATTTGCTCAACTCGCTCTTAGTGCTGGACCGTAGCCACCTAGGTGTGTACACAAATATTCGCTCATGGAAATATATTTAATTTGTTGACTGATCTGCAGGCACATTAGAACAGAGCAACCTACTAATTGTCTATGTCCGTGTCATTGCTCAAATGATGCCGAACATATTGCAGCTGCCCAAATCTACGCTGCGCACGCATGCGACGCCACATCGGCACACAGACTCCGAGGACGAAGATGATGAAGAAGATGAAGAAGAGGACGAGGGACAGCCCTCGACTCGTACGCTCGACTACGACATGGAGCAGTCCTGCCGCACGCCAGGCGAGCTGAGCAGCAAGGAGCGGAACAGTCTGTTAGAATCGATAGCCATATTAAACGAAACCCAGCGGGTGGACTTGATTGTGCACCAAATTGAGCCGCATATTGAGCAAAGCCAGGTTATTTATGCGTTATGCGAGATCTGTCACAATTTGATGATTTACAATAAGCATGCAGTCTATGAATACAGGTAAAGTTCTTCGTAGCGCAAGCACTTTTATTTTTAGCTCTGATTTTATTTTAAAGATTGCTCTACACTTTGGCTTTCACGCCAAAATTCATACGTGCTGTTTGGTTTAAGCTGGCCGCCGAATCAACTCAGCTCGGATTTTCATCCCCTCTTTCACTTATATCTAAGGGTGTTGTCCGTAAGTGAAGACAACAAAATGTCAGCTAAAATACTTCTAATGTGTGTATCTAATCGAATTACTTTTGCAGCCAAGCAGCAGGGCGTAGATCGTACTATACCTCTGTTAGCCACTTTTTGCATGCTCTTTGGACGCTTGTTGCCTACGCTGCACGATGTGGAATTCGTCGAAAAGAAGTTTTTGGAAGCGGCACCACATCATGCGAGGCTAATGCCCTTCTCCATTCCGGAGATAGTGCAAATGTCGAAGACGCTTAAGGACATTAGCCTAGGCCTGGTGGAGCTCGCCTTCCGCAGTGTACTGGGCCACACAGATGCCGATGGCAAGACGCTGCGTCATCAAAAGCAGATTTGGGCCAATTTATTAAATGTCGTCGTATTCGTGCTTAATCAAATACACTCGCGCGATCTGCGGCTTGGATTTTGCCCGGAAGGCCATTGGACTGTTTCTCGGCTGGATTTGCCACTGGACAGGCCAACGGATCTGCCGTTAACTCACAGCAGTCGCATGCGTGGTATACGGCCATTTCAACCTATACGCGACTTCACACGCGAAGACTTTGAGAACGGGCCGCCCATGTCGACCAAGCAAAAACGGTCCATTACCATATTGCGCGAAATTCCCTTCGTCGTGCCTTTCAGTAAGCGCGTGAGCATACTGCAAGGCCTAGTTGCCGCTAACAAGATGCGCGTGCAAGGTCATCTGCAGGCTTTTCTGCAAGGTCCCTCTATCATGGTGACTGTGCGTCGTACGCATTTGTATGAAGATGCCTACGACAAACTGCGGCCAGAGAATGGTAGGAAGCTGTTATATTGTTTCCCACTCTGTCTACTAAGCGGCCATGTATCTTTCAGAGCCGGACTTACGCTTGAAGTTTCGTATACAGTTTGTGTCGCAGTTGGGATTGGATGAGGCAGGCATTGATGGTGGTGGCGTGTTTCGAGAATTTTTATCGGAGCTCATAAAAACTTCGTTTGATCCTAATCGGGGATTCTTTATGTAAGATGATACGATTGAACAACTATTTTGATTTAATATTATTGTATATTCCCTTCCTAGGGTAACGACGGATAACAAACTGTATCCTAATCCGAATGTCGCGGATCTGTTTAGTGACTTTGAAAAGCATTATTATTTTATCGGTCGTATTTTGGGTAAAGCCATCTATGAAAATTTATTGGTGGAGCTGCCGCTGGCCGAATTTTTCCTAACCAAACTAGCTGGAAAATATTCAGACGTGGATATACATCAGTTGGCCTCACTAGACCCGGAGCTCTACAGGAATCTACTTTACCTCAAGGACTATCCGGGTGATGTTAGTGAACTGAATTTAGACTTTACAGTCGCCAGCAGCTCGCTGGGGCAGACACAGGTGGTGGAGCTCAAACCTCAGGGTCAGAGCACTCCGGTAACCAATTCAAATCGGATCGAGTACCTACAGTTAATAGCTAACTATAAGCTCAATGTGCAAATCAAACGTCACTGCAAAGCCTTCCGCAAGGGGTTGTCCAATGTCTTGCCCATCGAGTGGCTTTACATGTTCAGCAACAAAGAGCTGCAAATACTCATATCGGGCGCCGAAATACCCATCGATCTAGAGGACTTGAAAAAACACTGCAAATATGGTGGGGAATACTCCCCAGAACATCCGTCAATTGTCGCATTCTGGGAAGCTGTGGAGGGATTTGACGATTTGCAGCGACGGCAACTGCTCAAGTTTGTCACCAGCTGCTCACGACCACCATTGCTGGGCTTTAAGGTGAGTTATATACCCAGCAACGCGGATTAACATTATCATAATTGATTATTGATGTTTTTTCTTAGGACTTGGATCCACCCTTCTTTATACAGAACGCTGGGGATATGGAGCGTTTGCCCACAGCCAGCACCTGCACGAACCTATTGAAGCTACCGCCCTTTAAGAACGCTGAACAGATGCGCGAAAAACTAATCTATGCCATACAGTCCGGTGTGGGCTTCGAACTTAGTTAAGGTGTGCATTGTTATCTACCACATCAATTACCCACACATATCGAATGCAATAAACCCACACTGGGAACAACAGGACTCCTCTCCAGCAATAGAACCGATGGATGGACAAGCAAACTATTCCAGTTCATTTACCTATGTATTTATGAGGGACGTAATAATTTGTTTAATGTGAAGTAGGAAGCTTATGAGGTCTGTTTTCCAAGTTTTCGTTTTAGTTGATTTGTGTTTTTTTCTTAGTAGTACACAATATAAATGTAAAAAAAAATGAATAAACAATTTATTTTGGAATCGTTATTGTTTAACAATTAAAGTTGAGGCCCAAAAGCAACACGGTTAACTTCTCAAGTTGTGTCACTCGGCCGACCAAGCTTCATTCATTGTGGCTGGAAATGCTTGTGCGGGTCGCATAGGCCGCTGATTCCGTTGCATTGGGGCGGAACGCAAACTGAAGTACACTACAAGTCAGGTGATTTTAATAAAATGCGTGACTCCAGACTTCATAAGTGTATATAATCATGATCGATCCGTCCCTTTCCGCATACGCATACAATCTAGAGATAGCAACATACGCTGGCGACACCGCAGCAATTGCACTAAGCCAATTGTTGCATTCAATCTGATTAAAGAAGAGCTTCGTCTAATTGAAGCTTGGCTAAATAATTGCAGAACAGTGGTGAGCGTTTCAGGGTCTGTGCGAGCGAAAACTGGAAGCTGTCCCACAGTCTCACGCAATGACTTTACCATTCCTGCGAGTGCATTTAGATTTTGAGTGGAGGCATCATATAAATGCAACAAAAATATTTAAGTCAAGATCAAGACTAAGAAAATGTACTGTCTATTAGGACCGCACTTGCAGCTAAGCGTTGAGAATAAAATACGGCCATTTGATGAACAGCTAGTAAATCAAATATTCAAATACTACGATGAAGATTAGTTTCGTATTGATATTTTTATACCCTGAACCCATTGAAAATGGGAAATCCGGGTATAATGGTATTGTGAAAAAGTATGTAACGGGTAGAAGGAATCATCGCAGAACGCATAAAGTATATATATTCTTGATCAGTACGACGAGCTGAGTTCATATAGCAGCCCAAGCGCAGTTGCTGCTTACTGCGCAGTTAGCAGAGCACTGGCTTATGCGTGCGTGTGAATGCATGTGCATACATATGTGTGCATAAAAGAAGTGCGAAAGGATTAGAATATCGCTGAGCTTGTAAGGTTAGCGTTAGAATAATAACAGGGGCTTTATGCTATGTGACAAACTTTGACTTCCGTAAAGATCTCAAAATTCCTCTTCTCAAAGAGGATATACCAGAAAGCGTAAGCTATATAAACACTGCGATGCTCTAGCTTTAGAACTCCACGATAATACAAATAACAGCCGAAGGCGCTTAAAAAAAACTTTCACGTTCTGGATTCACCAAGAGTAGATCTAGTTATTATTAATACGTAAATCTATGGATTGAGATGATTACAGTATTGACTGTCAACTTTTTACCTGAAACCAAATAAAATATCATTTACATATTCATTTGTAGAAAACTCGGCCACAGCTCTATGCCGCATCATATTAGTAGAATCCATAATACAATCAATATTTAAAGTCGAAATCAAAAGTAATAGAAAGATGTCACCTCCCTATATACTCTCTCTCTCTCTTTCTCTCTCTCTATCTATCTATCTCTCTCTTAGTGACAACACATTCTTTAATCGTCACAAAGCTGCTAACTCACTTGACTAGTACTAGCTTTTTCCCTTAGTCTGGCCAGTGCAGCAGGTGACCACGTGACCGCCGGAGTTTCACCTGGAATTCGTTCCAGAATGTTCTGCAAAATGCAAAATTTTCAACTGAGGTTCAAAAGCCAAAAGTCAAGCATTGAAATTTACGATCTTCCCTGTGGAGTGTTCTTGTTCTGGTGCGTGTGTGTTCACTTGTGTTTTCGTGTTAATGTGTCTGTGTGTGTGTGTGGATAGGTAAGCGTGTTCAAGCTGCTATTTCCGTTCCATTGTGACGCAAAGCACACGGAAGTGCATGTAGCGACACACATGGACACAGACACACACAAGCGTCAATGTGTTCGAGCTGGCACACTGACGCAAAGGAGTAAGATGTCCTTTTTTTTTATTTAACATTGTTTTAGAACTTTTGATGCATTTAGAGAAAAATTAAATTTTTTGTTTTTGATGAATTATATATTTGATTTTATATTCTGGATCCGTTTAAAATGGGAAGCTATTATGTTTAGTAATGGTGAAAACGCACTGCTTCTAGTGTTTGTCAAGAGTTGTAAGATTACCTGTTGGTCAAAACAAAAAATTACTTTCGCATTTGTTTAGAGCTACATTTGATGCGTTTTCACGATAATTACAAAAAACAGGTGGCTTGTTCTCTACAAAAGGTAGGCTTGGGTTCTTGAAGGACAGCCCGCACTAGATCGACTCAGGCTGACGTCCCAACTGAAGCTCCGTCAAGAAACCAATCGTTATTCTGTTGCTCATTTGTCTGGTCGAAATAATCTCGTAGACTTCTAGAATCACGAAATGTAAAGACCTATATTGTATATAATGAGGTTGGGTATTTCGCAGATTTTGCATGGCAGGCCCCACCATTTCCTTCGTAGTAAACCTATTAATGCGAATTAATTGTTAACTTAATTATCCAGAAAACTTATGAAGACCTTATACTGATCTAACCCAAGCTGAAAGCGTGCGTATGTGTTATACATATACACTTGCCAGAAAAACTATGCGTACAGGCCTAACTTGCGACTTTGATAGAGAATAAATATGATAAATATCAGTATTGTTATCAATATTATATTTTTTAGTGAAAAACTATTTAATAACACACATTTATCAACAATTTTTTTAAAATAATATTATACAGTTTTTTTGTATGTATGTATAACTATGAATAAATGTAATACTAACGGACTTTGTATATCAGTTTTTCGCAGCGTTTCGGGCATTATGAAGTAGGACACCCCGACTCCATATATGTAGCATATTTGTTTTATTATGTTGCAGTTTTGGTCTTTCTTTTTTGCTTTTGCTTTCGATTTTTTTGTTATATAAATATGTATGTTGACAGTTGATCTGTCAGTCCATGTCTCACGTCCTGCGGCGACACATTTCGTTTTGTTTTGATGCTTATTTGATTTTCCGGCTTCCCGCTGTATTTTTATACCCTGCACCCATTGAAAATGGGAAATCAGGGTAAAATGGTTTTGTGTATACCACGCGCAAATCGATAACTTGTCCCGTTGTTTTTTATCGATTATAAATTGATCGAAAATCAGTAAATTTGTATCTGCTACATCTTTAAAGCTAAGCTTTACGTACATTCATATGTATTTTATAGAATTTCGGGTTTTGTTCAAATGTACCCTTCACCCTTATATCAACCCCCTCACCCTCATATTTTAAATACTAGAGACTTTGGCAAATGCATACATATCTATGTATATTAAAATCAATCAGTTTCATGAAGATAGTCCACCCACAAGAAAAGTTATTAAACAATTAAGTTCCATTGCAACCCCACACTGCAGCCAATGCGTGTTTATGTGTACGTGCGTATACCTGGGTGTGTGCATTTGCGAATAATTATTGAAATATCAATTAATCGAAGCGTTCAGGGGATCTCGCGGTCGAGCAGTCGCGACTAGAGCTTTCTTACTTGTTCTTGTTACTGTGCTTCGTCGTCCCTTGATGTTCTTGCTGCTTTTCAATTGCTGCCACTTGCACGCGCCCCGCTGCAACTTGTGGCAAATAGTTTTGTGTTTCCTTGCACAGCCGGCAGCTTGTTTGTGTTACCAGAGAGTTCTTCACTATTTGGCTCTCAGTTTTTTTGTTTTCTGATTTGTTTTTCTTTCAGTTTTGTTATTGTTGCTGCTGCTGTTGCATCAAATCATCCTTCTCGCACTTGCACTACTGTTGCAAAGTGTGTTGAACTTTATGTGGCGCGAAGGGGCGAAGAGCGGCACTTAGCTAAATATGCACAAATATTTATTTGCGCGGGCAGCGGGCAGAGCGTATAGGCAGCAAGGGGAGAAGGAGACATGTATGTGGACCGGAGGGCGCACTAGGAAACCTAGCCCCCACCCTCGACCACTGGATAGAGGGGAATTCATCGCCGTGCGCTATTTGCTTAGCAATTTTGGTGCCCTCTGAGACTCAGTTTGAGCTCGTCTACGGTTTGCCTGTTTGTTTGTTGACTTCTTTTTTATGGCGACTTACTTATGACGAGATACAGCACGCGGTTGCACCTAGCTTCCGACTGCCTGTGGTTTTGTTGGTTTGACTTTAATTTCGATGTGACAGATTCTTTTACTGTGACAACTCTTTCAATAAAAGTGTTTAAAAGTGTTTTTCTATTAAACAATTTATGACAATTGAATTATAAATTCTCTATTTGGTTAAATAATTGAGTAATAATAATTGAAATTTATTGATCAAATGCATAATTGATTTATTGTTTATCATGGATAATGCTGTACAAAAATCAAGAAAGGTAAATAAATCTGAGTAACTGACATTTTACAAAAGTGCAAAGTAATTTGCTTGACTCAGCTGCATTTGTTGCATGTGATTCAATTTTCCCAAGGTGTTATGGAAGCCCGTTGAAGTGTACGCCAAAGTTTTAGTTGCACTACCAAAAAGATTCCGAAGCTATCTTTTGCCTGTCAAACTTTTATACCTTTTGGAAGCAACTGTAAAAAGAGCAGCCCCTGCAAAACACACACAAGCAACAATCCATAGCAATGGTTTTTCCAGAGCCAATTGCTAGTTTCCGTAGCCTAATAACCAACCAAGCACTTGGCGCCAACCTCTTGGCTCGCTCAGCATCCGCTCCGTGGCACGGCTTAGCCTTTTGAGTACGCGCCCCAAACGAAGCACAGATAAGCCATAAAGTTTTCGAAGAAAATAACACGGGCTCGATTTATTTGCCATATTTCATGGTGAACCAAAATTTAAATGCGAAAACAAAAAGTGTTTAAGGCGACGTGGCGCACACGTAACGTGTGTTGTATATATCGTTACCCGTGGAGTAGAGCACGGCCGGTCCAGCCATTGAAGCCCCAACAACTGCTTGGCCACGATCCCGACGGCTGGCAAAAGTTTAGCGCACCGTTTGGGGCGCATTACGGAAAAAATGCGGAGCTTAGTGAAATGAAACCTATGAGCGAATATCTAATACCCTCACAGACCCAGCGAAAAAAAATTGTATTTTGACAAAATTATCATTATGTGTATATATCTGCATATATAAGCAAATTCTATATATATATCTAAATGTATTCGAAATATATTTTGACATAGATATGAAGTTATCATTATAGCTTTATATTCGGGCATGAACATATGAATATACGAAGATCGTATACATGCCTCCGACACACTCAACGACTAGCAGCTGAGCCTTAAAATCACAGCGATAGGATAGGAATAGACCAACGTGGAGTCTTACACACTCAGCGATAAGATAAGAATATGTAATAGCCCAATGCTGACCCTTACACACTCAGTAACTGGCACACTAGATTTAAGGGTGGAAAATATGCATGAGTCTGGGTACATAAACCCAGTATATAAACCTCAGAAGAAAAAAGATCAATACAAAACTAAACACCATCAATGTCAAGTGTATTATTCGTTCACTTTATTTGTGGTTTATTTGGTTAAATTAAGTTCAGAAGCAAGTTAAGATTCATAGTTTGCTTTTTTGGGTAATTGGAAGAGCAGGCTACTAGCAACTTAACTATCCAAATTTGAAGCTTCTGTGATCCTGGAAGATATACACGAGTTTGTGCTTACCATTCACTGTAAAATTGAGTAGGCCAAATAGTAACTGTAAACATTCTATACTGATTAAGTTCTCTGTCGCTCTAGATGACTGACAAAGTCGATCAGCTCTTGGCTACGAGAGTCAGAATAAACCTGCCGTAAAAGTTGGCACAACTGGCAGGAAGCTGGGCAGGCAGCTCGTTTACACATTTGAATTCAAATAACTTTTATTACCAAAACTAAAGTCGGCTCTTGGCGCGTGTGTAAGCGGGTGTGCGTTCGCTCGTTTTCGTTCTCTGTATGTGTGTATGTGCACACTCCTGAGTGCAATAAAAACTTTTGCATACAACAAAACTTTGGAGCCGTTTTGTTGGCTAAATTATGGCTGCATATATAATTGTACTCACACGATCCAGCGGATGCTCGCCGAAGCCCACGTAGTGCAAGAGCAGCTGGTACAGCGTATATCAGAAGTCGCTGGCGACAAGAATGGCTGGCGACAAGAATGGCTGGCGACTCGAGTGGTTCAGCTGATGGAGCAGCCGGTGTAACAATGACAGCAAGAGTAACACACGCACGAGCAGAGCATTAGCCAGGCACAACATGTGCTATGCGCAGCATTAGGTATACGCACCGTGACGCCCCTAGATTCGCTGACCAGCATACAGAGCGGAGACCATGTGCTGCACTACGCGATTCGCAATCGGCGCCGCAAATCGCGTATTACAACCATCCCGCCGTGCTAGCAACACGAGCAGCACTCCGGAACAATCGCTAGCGAGCCATTGCGCGCTGGAGATGCTCCACAGTCAGGAGGAAATTGTGGACGATCCGCGGTCTATATGTCTGTGCGGTATGCATGCATGTGTGATGCAACAGAGACTCTACCGAGGACGGACAGAGGCTGAAAAAAGGAAAGATAGAAAAGAGATGGAGCTTATCATATATGAGGAATTCTAGGGATGACCACGATTCAGCATACAAAAGCAGAGCAATCGAAAACAAATAAGAGTGCTCTAGTCGAGACTGCTTGACTAGGAGATACCCTGAACCCTCTAATCTGGGTTTCTAATCATTCTGCACCTCTTTTATGCACATATACATACACTGCTAACTGTGCAGTTTGCCCAATATTATAAGAATTTATTTGTTGAATAATTTCTTCTGTGGAAATACAATCTTAATAAAACCTTTAATCATTTGGCAAAAGGGGCGTACTGCTTGTACTGCGTATGCATGCCAAATTTCAGCTCTCTAGCTCTTATAACATCCGAGATCGACGCACTCATACACACGGACGGACGGACGGACGGACGGACCTACGGACAGGGCTATATTGACTCAGTCAAGAATATATATATTTTATGGGGTCTGCGATGATGCATTTTCCGATACGCCAGAAATTATATTAATTAAAGAGCTAGAAAGCTGAAATTTGGAATTTAGATCCGAATCGACCACCGCAGCTCACGAGCTTTGGTGGATATATATACGTTTATTGGGTGCGTGGCAAATCGGATAAAGTAATATCTCCAAGAGTTTTCACGTAAGCTAATGCTATGATTTTATAAAGATTAATAAAAACAAGTAAGAAAGCTCCAGTCAAGACTGCTCGACTACGAGATCCCCTAAGCCCTTCAAGCAACTGATATTTCAATAATAATTCGGACACACACACGCATACAAAC
>NW_022046072.1:79286-89957 GCF_001654015.2 Drosophila navojoa | reverse complement strand
CTTCTCTAAATCCACGTAGTTTATTCTTTAATTACTTGGCTTACTACGTAACTCCACTTTATTCATCAGAATCCTCACATGCAAATTGAATGTGTTTAGAGAGAGCTCAACATAACTCATATGCATAAACCAAAGGAAATCTATGCTTCGTCTTTCGTCAGTTGTGTCACAGCTTATCGCTTAAGTCTCCCGGTAGCTGGCACATGGCGGCTCTCACATAAATTTAACCTCCATGAGGGTTTAATTGGCTGTCTGCCATAATACGCATCAACATATCATCGAGCTGAACTCGTTTGCCTCTCTGATGAGCTCCATTTTGAGTGCTCGAACCCTCAACGTGTGGCATTTTAGGTCTCTTTACATTTTTTTCTCTCGTTTTCATTATTTATTTTGAATTTGGAATTTGTTGTGTTTTCATTACTGGGCTGCTGTCTGGCTGTCTGGCTGCTTGCTTCCAGTGCCTCTCATCCTAAGAAAATAAAGAGAGCTGCTACAACCCCTGGACCGGAACAGAAACGTTCTTTTGTATCTATAAACAACAAGCTGCAGTTGTTTTTCCTGTTCTCGTTGTTGTTGTTGCTGCTGCTGCTGCTGTTGCATTTAAGTACTTTGTGAAATTTTTGTCATTGTTTATTTGTTTAAGTGGTTCTGTGCACAGTGACTATCCATCTATTTGTGTTTATCCTGATCCCAGGGCTGGTCGCCCGGGCACATATGTTAGCATTTTGTTGTCCTGTTGTCACAGCGCTTCTTCTTCATCATCATCAGCAACCTCATCGTCTTCTCTGAGGTCCATTCATATTTTCATTACAATCACGAGTGGTTTCATTTATTTTGTTTATTTAGTCTGCGCCGTCTGCCGTCTCCATTCACTGTTTGCCATGCGTGCCTAGTCTAGGCCAAGAGTGTGGTCCACACACTAGTTTCGTCACATGAGCATGAACCAGCTCCAGCGGAAGCTATAAATTGTGAACAGGTTCTGCTCTTAACTGCTGGCAAGCGCAGTCGCAATACATTTTAACTACCTAACTGTCTAGACTCATTCGAGAGTTTTCTCCAGCGCATTTCCACGAACCTCTGACCGTCCATCAACTCTCAACTTTGTTCCACAAATTCATTCATGAACAACAACAAAGCAGAATTAAGCCCCGGGCTAAATAATAACTCTTTCGTTTTGATAATTGCTTCTCGGTACTCGTAAAACGTGTAGCCCTCGACTTTTGATCAAATTTCCAAAGCTGTGCACGTCTTTGCCTGGAAAACTGTGCTGCATATGCGTCGATTCGACGAAATCTTCTCTTGACTAAGGAAGACATTGTTCTACTATTTGTACTATCAATAATCTAATGGGTAATCGCCGGCACGTTCGCACTTTTTCTAATTTATTAGGAATCCCAGGGAAAAGAGGGAGCAAGAGCTGAGACAAGCTGAGACAAGCGCCCATGGCGTGGGGCATATGCTTATGTACTATATAGAGTACAACTTCATAGATGATGTGCCCCGATTCAAATCTCCCCGGATGCAGAGAGAGTAGGCAGCGATAGATAGAAACATTTAAATATGTGATTCCCTTCAAGTGTCTCCTCTTCTTCTTCTTTGTGACATCTGCTACCGTTGCGAGAGCAATCAGAGTGAACGCATCTTCGGAGGGATCCGTCTACCTGCCAGCAGGAGCAGCAGCTGATCGTGAGTGGCCTATCTGACGTCTACGATCGGCCACAATTTCATTAATCCTCGGGGTCCTTGAGACAGAGTTCGCCTCAGAGTGTTGAATTATTTTCAATTACTTGCGGCTTCAGTTTTTTTTTCTTTTTTACGACCCAGCATCGCGCAGCATATCAGATAGATTATCCAGGGAAGGCAGAGCACATTTGGTGTTACACTTGAAATTTATGACATCCTCTGTCGCTCATGTATTGTCTTAATGATTAGCCTTTGTCTGCTACCCTGCTGAGCTCTACTTTCCCCTAACACACTCACGTACTCACACAGCAAGATGTCTATCTGCATCTCTCGCTCTCCCTCTCTCTCTCTCTCTCTCTCTTGCTGTCTGTGCTGCCATTGAAAGTGTTAATTGAACCATAAGCGTAACCATAAATGGATTTTATTTCCAGCTAAGACAAAACAAAAACCCGAAACCAGAATTTATGTGCCATCGTCTTGTTGCTTTCTCTCCGCTGGCTGACAATCGTTTTATGGCTGCTGCGTATTTCTTTGTCCTTTTGTCTGCTCCTTTGTCTCGAATGGGATTTTCTTTTCGCTTCTATTCTTTTTTCGTTCTGCTGCTATCCTGGGTGTTGCTGTCATTTGGGTGGGCATGTTCTTGCCAAATATATCCTATATCTCAGCCGCTTATGCAATTTGCTGCAGTTTCCGGCAACTGATCCTGAATGCCTCAGCTCGTGTTGTTTGCTCAGCACAATGGCTGGCATTCGAAACGGTAGCTGATAATGCGGATCCCGTGCGGTTTCAGGCCAGACTAGCCTTGGCCTGATCCCCGTGATGTGCTGGCAATGAGGTTAGCGCAGCCAAGGTGCGAGCGACAGAGATTTACCTTAAGCATAAATATTATATGTACAAAGAGCGGGAGGGAGAGAGTGTATAATGCATGCTGTTGGCTTGGCGTTGCTAATTCATTCCGGGAAACCGTTGTTGCCAGCGGTTAATGGCGTTTAACTAAGCTAAACGCATAATCAGCGAGCAGAGCTTGTGCCCTTGAGAGGCGCGCCTTGCCCTGGAGCACGGCGTAGAGCGATGGGAAGCGCCCCCATCTCACGACACAAATGCCGTATAATCACTTGTCGAACACTGCTCAATAATTAAAGAGGCAAGCCAGCCTGGAGCAGGGAGCTGGAGCTCGGTTCGCATGCAACTAGCGATTAGGGCGCTGATTTCGTTGAAACCTATCAAAATACATAACAATCGGGCCGCCGACGCCAATGCAGCCGATGATGATGATGATTTCAGACACAGCCGACAACCGACAGTCGACAGCTTCGAGGAGGCTTGCTCCGTAATTATATCGAGCAAACATGAAAGAAGCGCTGCGGCCAAGAGCCCAAGAGCAAAGCAAATCAGCAAACTCGGAGGCGGGGGCAGGGGCAGGGTCAAAGGCAGAGAGGCAGTCGTAGATCCAGACCTGGACTCCAAATCGAGAGAGGGACTCACTGGGGCGTTGCCGCAACGCATAACAATGAAAACGTTTAAGCCAACTAACGAGCAGAGAGCTGTAATCTGTGCTGGGATGCTGGGATACTGGGACGCTGCTCTGCCGGCGATTGGGATTGTGGGAGGTGACTTTATGAAGTTTAACAAATTAATATTAAATTACGTGCCAAATTGGCAGATAAGACATGCCATGCCACGCTTGGCACTGCCCTGGCTTGGCCCGGCTGTCGACCAACACTCCACTTCAAAGGATGCCACTGGATTTCAGTGCAAACGGATTTCGCGTCTACCGAGAAAAATAATGATGCTCCTCGACTCAGACGATCATTTGTCTCGCAGCGGAAGTCGAAGCGAAACGAAACGCATCATAAAACATCGATCCCTCAAGTCGGCGCAGATCTGTTTGGTTTGGCTCTCTGATATGTGTGGCTAAATTGGTCCATTGGCGCCGCAGAGGCAGCCACAGTTTTAGCACACGTTATCCACTCGGCTCGCCTTTCACTATTCGGCTTTAATGGCATCCTTTTTCGGTTATTATGGCCAGCAGTTAGGGCCACTCAATAACGGTCTCGGGCTTGGAATTGATTAAGGTGAAAGGCAGCGGGCTAATAACAGGACACTCAAAGCGCTTTCCAATTAGCTGTCATTCATCAAGCCAGCAGACAGCAGACAGCAACAGCAACAGCTTGGCCAACTGCATTTATATGCGGAACTTAACGAAATACAATTTCAATAGAGTTTCAATAGAGTTTAATTAGGAGTGCTTCAAGTAAATTAACACTTGCGTATGCTAAGTAGACAGTTAGAGATTTAATGTTTCTTTTTCCTATTTATTTCCTAGTAATTTAATTCTTGCAATCACCAATTAGTTACCCTAGATAGATCAGGCTGTATTTGAGTATCTGCTTAGAGATAGCCTGCTGATACCGAGATGTTTTTTATTTAATGGAAAGCCTGAGCTTAAAATATCGTAATCTTTGAGTAATCCCATTATTATTATAGGAATGGTAGACAATGGACTATTGCGACTATCGCAAATAATATTCTGTCTTATCTTTTTTCAAAAATAAAATTATGCTTAATAAATATTTAGACTAGTCACTTATAAGTCTCCTCCTTTTTATTTTTTCCCCAATAAACGTAAATTTTAATTTAAATTTTTTGTAATTGCACTATACCAAATAAATTGTTATATGAAAAATATATATATAGTGAGTATATTAATTTGAAAAAAGCTGCAGCCCTAAAAGGTCGTATATTTACTCATAGATCTGTAAATATAATTTTTCATTTTTGGTGGTGGCAAATAAAAATCCATCTTAAATATTTCAAAGGTTAATAGTTAATATAAGTAAGAATGTTTTAATGATATATGGAGGAATACTGAAAAATATATAATTATAAATATGTATATTTTAATATATAAATAAATATATATATATAAATATATATAAATATATTTTAAAGATATTTTAGGGTATAGAATGCTCAAAATTCCGCAAAGATCAGTTATATATTATATGTATATAATGATAAATAATTATAAAGAAAATACTCAAAGCTCAGTATTTCTGTACAATTTACAATAGTCTGAATAGCTTATTACGATGTTCCAATTCACGGCAATTGATATTATTAATGATAATGAGTCAAACAAAACCAAGACAAATAAAAAAATTAAGTAATAATTAAATAAATAAATTAAATAAAAAAAGTAATTGTTAAAATTATTAAAGTATTTTCATTTATGTATTTTTAATCTTCTCATTTCCCCAAAATATAGCTGATCTGTTTGAAGGAATAAAAATATCTGGGAAATAATTATATTTATATTTTTTTAACTTGAAGTAATTGCGTTCATTATACAATCAATGGCAACCATCCTGGAGCGTGTTTCCCTTAACTGGCCGTGGCTCTCCCTGTGCCTGGACCATGTCGAACAAGTGCTGACCGAGGAAGTTAAGTCATTATGCTTGCAGTCATTTATGGTTATGATTACCTCTACTTATTGTCATAAAACACAAAAACACAAACATCAAATACTTGAGCATTTATGCAACCAGGCATGAAAGCGTGCCCATGGTGCTTCAAGTATTGCCCGTGTGCACGCATCCCCTGCCACAGCTAAAGTGCATTGGGTTATTCCCTAACTTCACCTGGCTAATGCGACTTTGTCATTCAATGTGTCAGAGTTTTATGAAGAGATTACATTTAAGAGACTAGCCATATCAGATGGAATTGAAATATTAATCGATGCAGTTATGGGAAAAAATATTTGAACATATTTATATGTTAAAGGTTAGGGCATTTGATGTTCGGCTTGCTAAGTTTGGGCGTATGCCTTGTTTCAATTATGCCACGTAGTGTTGTAGGGGCCGCTGTTTGTTCTAAATTTCCACGAAAATTTTATGTAATTATTATGGCCTGGCTGACTTCGACTCGACTCGACTCGACTCGTTAAAGTTTGGTCTGTCAGCGCCGCTTAATGCAGAAAACGTGTTTGGGGCATCACCAGTTCGAGCGGGCGCACAGGAAGCCCACAGCTGGCCCGGGCTGGCGCCGCCGGCCACTGGGCCAGCGCTGCAGCGCTGCAAGTGCACCGATCCCAGCTGCGCCGCCAAGTGTGAAGAAGCGCGCGTGCATCCACTTTATATGTAGATGAAGAGTTTCCGATAGAGCACGTGAATGGAAAAAGGAAAGGGTATGCAGGTCGTGCGACACTCGCACCCGCCGCTCGCCACTCGCCACTCGCCACTCCCGTGTACGTGTGGGCCTCGACGTTGCGTGGAAATCATATTTTTATGACTTCGTAGAAATGTTGAACACAAAATTTGTTCGTAATTACAATAAAACTCTATAAAACTCATCGTAAAAACTAAAAGCGAAATAGAAAATGAAACACGTTCCTTTCATACCGCGAGCCCATTGGCATTGGTATGTTAGGGTATACTAGGTTTGTGCAGTTGTATGCAACATACTGAAGGACGTGTGGACTACCCGATTCATTTGTTTATTCTTGTTCAGGAAAACGAACTGGGTAGAGATATCTATCCGCCTTTTATAACTGTCACTATCTGTTCCTGTCTGTTCGTCTATGAGTTTGAACTATCCGCTCGTCCTTCTCTCCGCTCATCTGTTTATATGCTCGACTGTCTTTCAGTTCATTCACCCGTATGTCTGTCCGCTCGTCCGTCAATATGTACTTCTCTTTTAATGGTTCGAGAGTATTTTTTAGTCGAGCACTTGGTTTTCTTTTCCACTCATTTGTTTTCGATTCCATTTCCAAGAGTTGACAACTCTTCAAACATAATTTATTGTCATGGCACAAATTTCGGTGGGTTGGCGATTGGGGTGCGGAGCTTACGAAAATTGATGGGTTGAATTTGATGGCGTTTGATTTGTTTATGAGATAGTTGTAGACGCTGCGTGTAGCGCCAGATTTCCTGTTCATGAATCTTAATAAATATTCGGCTAATTTGGTTTATGATCGATGCAATTACATGTTGCTCATATTAAGTAATGTATCGAATATTCGTGGAAATTCGGCTGGCCTGGCATCTGCATATTAAGTGAGTAAAGTTTCGAGCATGCCTATGAACCGCATGAAATTTATATTAAGACATTATGCTCAGTGAGCCAGATTCGAGTGGATTCAGCAAGCCAAGCATAATTTAAATTATCAAATACCTAATCGCATATCCAAGCCGAAATTAGGTTCTCGCAACCAATAGGCGTATGACAGCGACACAAATGCATAATCAATATGCTAACATGCCCAAAACCCAATGAAAACAATCCACGCTGAGTGTCTGTGTATGTATGTGTGTGTGTGTGTGTGTGTGTGTGCTTAGTACAAATATGTATATTGGCTTAATTATCATCAATTTCGAGCAATTAAAATGTCTGCAGAGCCAAAGGAAGAGAGAGAGAGAGGGCGAAGGAGGGCCAGGCTCAAGCCTAAGTCAAACTCTTGTAAAACAAGTCACAGCAACTACCACGGCGAAGACGTTGCCGTTGATAGCAGGGCAGATAACCACGTAGACAACGACAGGAAGGCAGCCCCAGCGACGCTTAATTAATATAAATGCAAATGGGCTAGAGCGAGACAGAGAGTATGTATCGAAAGAGAGGCAAGAAGAGGCGCCGAACTACGACGACAATTACTTATAGGATTTCGGTATGCCATGTACTACACACATGCACACATACATATGTAGGCGAACGAGTGTGTTGTGGGTAGGCTTCAAGGGGGTGTGGGGGGTTGGGGTTTATCAGCCAGACAGCGCCCCCGGCGCCAATAAAATGAAAATTTCCATGCGGTCATACAAACGGAATGAACAATTTCATAAGTAAGTAGCAAACGGAGAGCGAGCCGAGACCACCGCACAGACAGACAGACACAAGTTTTGGGGTTTCGGGTCTTGTTCGAGCACTCCGGGCCGCATATTTAATAACCAAGAAGCGAGCTGGGCAAGGCTAAGGAGCGGGGATGGGGCGCGCTATGGGATGGGGGGAAATTAACGTGCATAATTACAAACCCCAAACAACCGTTTTGTGGCAAGCATATTAGATTTTATTAACTGTTGTCGTATAATAATAGAGCCCCCGCTCCCTTGCCAATCCACGATAGCATTCCATCGACTCGGACGCACGTGCAGCTGATGTGGGCGAAGGAAAACTCTGTGAAGGGAAACTATGCGCCTTATGCAAATACCTGAACGAGCAGCTGAGGCATATAAGTTGAAATTCAGATTTGAGATTTACTAATTAGCTACACAATGCATGAGATTCTGCTGCAATTCCAACTCGCTGAGTTGGCCAAGCGGGAGGGTTGATCTGCTAAGCCCAGAACATGTGGGCAGAAATTTTCCAGTAATATAACTTGTAGCTGAACAATGACAAATGCTTGTCCAAGTTAATAAACTAAATTAAGCTGCTGATATTTGAGAAATTTCTGAAATATAAGCTAAAAATCACATAGATAATAATTTTGTATATTTATCTAAATAAATATTGACTACATACATGTATTTTAAGCAATCTATAGAATTATTGAATATTTTGATATATGTATGTATGACAATTTATGTTTGTTCCCGGTCTAAAGTCACAATTTACTTATGGCTTCATCTGCGTATCTTTCTATCTAGGATTTACTCTACTCATATTCAATTTATATCATTAATGTTCTTTGGGATCTCGACTTTGTTTTTAAGCGCATAATCAAATAAATGCTTTAAGCTCATTTATGTAGGTTATTTTTTAATATTGATTTTATTAATGTAAAGTGAATTATAGACTAGCTGAACTTTTTTGCTTCTGGAATTTCCCTCTAATGTTAGAATGCTTTACTTAAATTATCCAACTGCTTTATGTTCTATTAGGTAGCATTTCGCAGGGGCGACAATTATACCAACATTTGTGGGCAACCCTTGAGAGGCCATCGGAATCAACAGCTAGATCTAGCACAGAGAGAGGCCGTTGCATTCGGTTGCCTAAGCCTGCCTTTCAGAGTCGGATAATTACGAAATCCGCTTAGCCTCAAACGTTGTGTAATTCAGCGTACCTGCACATAGCTGTAGCATGTCTCTAATTGTAGCCAAAGTGTACCTAAATATGTCGACGGCCCATGCTAAGTACTTAATAAAATAAACGCAGCCCGAGGCGAAGTGCATAAAAGAGAACTAAGCCGAGAACACGGTGTAAGTAGTGCGCCATGGAGTGGGGCTGGCCTAATGCGTTCATTAGCGGAAAAGCTACCTCAAAGTGTATCCGCTGTTGCGGAAAAATGCTAAGCAAGCGACTCGCCGATGCAAATGCCAAATGCCAAATGCCAAACGACAAACGCCAAGCGGGCTGGAGTGGGCTCCTGGCTGCGATTAACGAGAGCCCTGGCAACGTGATATATACTTGCACCGTCTGCCGTGTATGCTGAGTGCTTAAATACTTAATGCGGTTGACTGGATCTTGGCGCGCATACTTATTCACTTACGGCCCGAAAAGCCAACGCTCATGTGCTGCAATCCTCCGCAGATGCATGCATGTGTGCCCAGCAGTTTTTTAAGCTGACAGCGACAGCGACACCGGCCGAATTCGATAGACCCTTGACAGCCCTTGCCTTGGTCACAGTTCAGAGTTCAACTGAACTTGCGACACTATCGTAGCTCATCCTGCCTCTGTCACAAGTGCCCTGCTACCCACGGCCTAATCCTGCTCGGTGCTGAGTGTTCCCGTATGCTCAGAGACCCTACTCGCACTCCGGCTCTGGTTACACCCACACGACTTAGCACCGGCTTCCTGTGGCGAAAAGCAGGCGTTGGCGGGCAGTTCCATTGCGAGGCGTTGAGTTCACACTTTGGCATTGTAATTGTAGATGACTTTGAGTTTTTAGCGTCAATTATGATACACTTCAAAGAATTTGAAACAAAGAGAATAAAGGAAGAATTGCTTTACAGAGGAACAAATATAATCGCAGATCTAATGCGAGCAGTACTGAGACTAGGCAAATATATTTATATATGCTTTTTCTTTAATCATTGAATTTTATTTATTTCTCTTGTAAGGTAGAGCATACAAGTTTCGTTGCCAAGTCGTGTGGAGAATCCGGTTTGTTAGCATTCATTGTTTGACAACTGCAAGGTGCTAAAAAAGGTTTGTTCGTTTTGTCATTTGTAATTGCTGTTGCTGTTGTTGTTGTTGTAGTTTTTTCTTGATTGTAGGTCAGCCGTTTCGAATGCATAGTTGAGGGCCGTACCAACATGACACTCATCACATCTAACCAACAATTAGCAATGTGTGCTTCCTCCGTCAGCTGTTTCAAATTGCTGTAGAGCAGCCCGTATCCTTTCTTAGTTCGCCTCAGCCTAATTGACTTTTAATTGCGGGTCTGTCTTTTGTTTTTTCTGTTTTATTTTTAGGCTCTCAGTTCTCAAAGGCAAAGGTGATAAATGAAAATTATACAGAGTGCTCTTCAAATTATAGACTGCTCTCAGCTGTTACATATGCTCGTCGTGAATTGGCGGCCAAAGGCTGGTTTGGCCGTAGACCTGGCTGAGCCGTATTAAATGAGCTGTTTAGCCTGAAATGTGTACTCAATTTGCGTATAATGTGTAATTAGCGGTAAAACCCTACAAGTACCCCGACTAAGCCATTAGCCAGCGACTCTGATCAGAGACGTGAATAATGCGCACAGTGACAATCGACCTAAGTCGCTTACGGCGTAGAGCTTAAAGAGAAAATGCGCTCAGAATCGAAACCATTTCAATTGATAGACTCTAGTATTGCCATAGGCTAAAGCAGAAGAAGGCTTCTGCGATTATTTGCATTTTATTTATCTATATTTAATTAAGTATAAAGAGTTTCTACTTACTTTTATATGGTAAGTAACATTAATTTTGTAATAAATGAAGTTGGATAAAATCTCAACAGAAAAATTATTTTTTATTTTATAGAACGTTGAAATTTCGCACGTGAGCTAATGCTATAATTCTATAATGACTGATG
>NW_022046072.1:60042-79276 GCF_001654015.2 Drosophila navojoa | reverse complement strand
CAAAAAAGAGTTTTCCGCGGGATGTGAATGAGTATTCCGCAGTCGGTAGCGCCCGACTGCAACGTTCTTACTTGTTTTTATGATACATTTTTTTATACTCAAATCAAATTTGTGTTTTACATATATGTGTACAGGATAATATATATTATTATCCTCAAAGAAAATATATTTTAAGCAACTTCAATCTGTACTAAAGCAAGCTGTAATTGTATTTAATGTTTTTCTCTCTGCACGTAAAATAAACACTTTAAAGGCGGATGTTTATTTGAATTTTCCAAGATTTTCCATGACATTTCATGAATTTCTCGATTCGCTGCGTTAAATTAGGCGTTTGATTTGTGAGGGCAAATAATGTTGCGGGCGTTTCTGGATACGCTCAGCAGGAAAGGAGGACAACTGTGAGCGAGAGTTATAACGGCAAATGGTACATCTGCTGGCTGTCTCGAGCGGCTCGACTGCTGCTGACAAACTGGAAACCATATGAGAACAATAATTCTGTGCAATGGGCTAACCTTGGTTGGCTTGGCAGGCTTTCTTTACGGTCAACTGCAACAAATGGAGGGCAATAAATTATAAATTCGTTTGACTTCTGCCTCCTGCGAGGCCAAACAGGACCAAGCCAGCCTTTGTTTCTGGTCAGCCCTCCGTCTCAGTCGCAATCGCAGTCGCAGTCGCAGTTATCCTTGACCGCCCTCGCACTGTAAAATGCTGTGTGACCGTCTCCTGGCACCTACTACATATCAATTGTGCGTGCGTGTGTGTTTGCCCAGCCATAATTCAGCCTGACAGGCCAAAAACCATTAGTGAAGGCAATAAAAATGACAATAGAGGCAAATTTCCATATTGTATTGCAGTCAGCTTTCAGCTTCATCCTCCTTCCTGGTTGCCTGTGTCTCGTTCTCGATTTCAGCGCATATATCGAGTTGCCATCTACTTGAGCATAATCCAATTACTGATCATGTCGTACAGCCAGTCCTTCGCCACATTTAAAGGTGACACATAAATCATTTGGCATCAGAGAGCGGGTGATTGAGAGGAGGGTATCGGCAGAGAGCGACAGCGATAATATTCATAGTTATTAGGAAAAGTGCTGGCCATCAACAACTGGGCATATCAGAGGCCCACATTTCCGCTCCGACAACTGCCAGCGTTTAGATAAACAATTACACAATGCCAACTTCCGGCCTGGAAAATGGTCGCTGCCTGCCAACGGGACTGAAAGAATAAAGACGCTGCCATGAAAAACGACGCCCATTCAACTGTTGGCAGCCACACAAAATGGTCAAAGCCATAATTTACAATCAGGCGACAAATCAATGTGCCCGTGGATCGGGGCTCTCGGCGTGCTGGGGCGCTCCATTTCCATTCGGGTCGCACGACGAAACATATTGCAAATTGTTACAAAATTATTGTGTTAAATACATTTGAAAGGGCATTCAAAATGAAATGGAAATAAATCGAATTTGATAAAGTGCTGAATATGCTTTTATGATTTCTCGAAACATGAAGAGTTTCGATTGCTTGATTTGAGATGAAACGCAGACAGAGGCATGGAATAGACTCCTTAACAGGTCTCACTTTGTGATGGTAAATTTATCAAATTAGTGACGACTTAACAAGAGGAGATACTTGAGTACTTTATAGATGATGATTTTGTCATTCCTCTTGGAAAAATTGATTTAGATTTTTTCTAAAGAATTTTCTATTTACGGAATCATATTGATACAGCAAGGAATAAATACATTTTACGTTAAGCTAAAGATTTAATTTTTGTTTTTAAGAACTATTTATTTACCAACTCATTTCGATTTTATAAATAATATATTTAGTTAGGCTATTTATTGCTTCGAGTCTATTTACTAAAGTGTTGCATCCGATTTTAAACTTAAAAAAAAAAAATAAATAAATAAATAAATAAACATAAAAATAAAATAAAATATTGTAAGAACATATATGTACATATTTAAATCTTTTTTACTAGGATATCTAACTGCGCAGTCGCTGCTTACTGCGTAGTTAGCAGAGTGCCGGCGCATGAGGGTGGATGCATATGTATGTATGTGTGCGTGCATAAAAGAAGTGCAGAATGATAAGAATATCAGCTTGGAGGGTTCAGGGTATCTCCTAGTCGAGCAGTCTCGACTAGAGTCTTCTTACTTGTTTTTTTTAGCAATTGTTTAATTCTGATATGATTCCATCTGAAAAAGATTTGCCACTTCAGACAGTGTTTAAAAAACATAGTCAGATATGGCGTTTTGTTACTAGATTTTTCTGAAATGTATTTTGCCTTATGAAGAAAGTCTTACATTCCAATTGACAATTTCTTCAGCTGGGCAAATTCCCAAATATTTTTGCATAGACTCTTTGTATATTTTTCACTCTCTTCCACATGTTGGTTCAAAGATAATATCTTATACATTTATTCGTAATTGACAATCTAAGAGCAGAGTTTGTTTCGCTCCTGAAAGTGTAAATTCAAAGTAAATGCATCAATTCATATAATCATCCTCTGCATATAATTCAAAACATGATGAGTAAATTCGCCTGAGCTTCCGTAGCTCGTAGACAAAAGTAATTTATGTGTGTATTTATTTTTCACACTAAACGCCACAATTTATTTGAGCGGCATTTGCAATGGCTCATTCCCGTCGCGGTGCAAACACATTTCAATTCTTTTCGCTTTGACTCTGGCGACGCCTCATAAACAATAATAAATCCCGCAACGAGAATATTTGTGCAGAATCAAAGTACAATCGGGCAGGCAAGCCGTGAAGGAAAAAGCCCCAAGGCGACGCCAGACGGCATATTGCCTGAATCCCATAAAACGTTGGCTACGCCTGCCGGCGCCCAAGGCAAGGCGGCGTGGTACGAGGCGCGGCGATGCACGGTGCACGGTGCCCGGTGCTCGGGGCACAGTTGCCCGTGGGCCACCAACGCCTCCTCAATTTTAAATGTACCATGACGTGTCGCTATTTTCGTCAGGCTGAGGGAAAACTCTTTCAAATGGAATTCACAATGCACTGCGAACTAACTAAGACAATCCAGACTAAATCCAACTGTCTGCACTCGCTGCAACATGACACAGAACATTTAAAATTATGACAGTTTTCATTTTCAATGGAATCTGCTTTATTTTTAGCCACTGCAGTGGCCGGTACGGGATTTCCTGGCTTTGCCTTTCGTTAGTTTCGAGTAAATTAAAAATATATATCTATGTATTTGTTTTTTAAAGATTTAAATCCTGTCTAGATATGTTTCTAGTCCATTGCATAAGACATTTCACCTTCATTATCGACAGGGGAACGAGGTCAGATCTCTGAGGCATGTTAATAAAATTGTCATGAAAGAGCGCTCAAACAGCGGGACATGTGTATTCAGGCAGGCCAAGAGCAGGAGCAGGACCTAGGCCTGGACCCAAGAGGTCAGACCTGGGCCGCAACCTGTGACACGCATACACAATCAGAGACAGTGAGACAGATAGTGGGTAGGCGGACAGCTAGATATCTAGGGGAGAGCTCGAGATGGGAATCTGTGAAAGTTGTAAGGCAGCCAGCTGGGCTGCTGGCCATAAATTAAAGGTAACTATTCACTATCGCTCAATAATAGGCGACAATAAAAATTTATTACACTTTGACCACCATGAAATCATCGTTAGGCACTTGCGCGCGCACCTACACGCCTATGCAATTGACTGGAAGGACATCGCGGGGCGAGAAAGAGAGCGAGAGAGAGAGAGAGAGAAAGGTTAATGAAAAATGACACATACTCTCACAACAGGGGACAGAATTGGCAGGAAACTTGACTCGTAAGATGTCCGGCTGCTGCCCGACGAATCGACGACTCGACGACTCGACGACCCGTCGACCCGCCTGCTGCCAGCATCTTATACGGCTGTCAAAGACCGCACTGCTCGTTTGTCACATTTAACAGATTTGTTATCCTGTCGAGTTAATGTCGGGCACACAACAAGCAGGGCACACAACAGTGCGGAGGCAGCCAGGCAGCAGCAGCACATGTCCTGGCCTGGTTCATAAGAAATGCTCAACGGGACGACCCCGGCTAGAGGCGAAGAACAACAACAACAACAATAACAAGAACAACAACGCCAACAGTCAGACGAGTTTGATGTCCCTGTCCGTGCCGCTGCCAGGCAATAAAAACAAAAGATTGATGGCATTGGGCACACGTTCGATTTGTTTTCCTGTTGCTATAGCCGTGTCCTTGCCTTTAGTGCTTTGTAATGTCTTAACATTTGACACATCACTTGGATTTTCCGACCCACATCGATATCGACGCGCCGCTCCCTGCGCCCAGGATATGCTCGTTAGTTAGGGTTTCTAATAAATTTGTGCAACACATTTCTTTTCCTTTTCCTTGTCCTCTCAGAGTCTCTCTCTCTCTCGCACACACTCTCACCCTTCCCGAGCTCTGTCGTCGCTTGTAACATTTTTATTTGATAACATATTGCATTTGGCCTTCGTCTCTCGTGCCCTCGAATCGCATTGGGTGAGTGGCTCCCTCGGCAGCTACTAAAATATTGGATGTTTCGGACTCTGCACATGGTGCTCAACGTTTCCACAACCCACATTCCCATTCACAGCCATAGCCACATCCGTATCCGCGTCCGCGTCCGCGTCCGCGTGCGCGTCCGTCTGCGGCTCAACTGGCCGTTGATTTATGGCGTCTGTGTTGGTCATTCAACTGCATTTGATTTAGGTTGTAAATTGTTGTATATTGTGGCCATGTCTGCGTTTCCTGTTCGCCTCGACTTGTTTTCTTTTCTCTGCGATTGCTGCTGCTGCTGCTGCTGCTGTTGTTGTTTTTCTTTATCACTTTGAAATTTTTCGCTAATGAATTTATCGTATTTCAGCTGTTCTTGGCAAAGTTGCAAATAGTCCAGAGTGGATTGATTTACAGTGGTATCAATATCAATTACAACGCCACATATGTTTGTGCTTCTAATGGACGCGATAATGTGCTTGATACATGTCTGTTTATAATGGAAGATTATGCATATAGGAAATACAAATTGGAATTTCTTTACCATGAAATCATGTACCATGTAATAGACCAACGGAAAGAATAGAAAGTAATGTTAGTATAGTATCATCTAGCAATTTGAGAGAAAAGAAAAACAGGTGAGATGAAATACAAATAGATTTGTTATACAAGATATATAGAACTGTTCCGACACAACATGAATACTGTCTGATAAAAGGGCTCACATTGGGACGGACAGCTAGACGAACGGATGCCTGCACATTAACTCCTCGACCATTGATACTGATCAAGATGATATACATTGGGGGACAGAAACACAGTTTGTCTTGTGTCATAATTCATTGGCAAAGCAGAGCTTGGGCCATAAGCCCGATGCAGGCGAGTCATAACTCGCATGGCGTGCCGAACTCATAAACCATGCGAGCAAAGTGCCAGAGGGAAGGAATCTGTGGAGAAGGAAGCAGCAGCAAGAAAAGAGAGAGGAAATAAAGAAACAATCGAATGCACATTCTGTCATGTCATTGCCAAATAATATTTCACACGTAAAGCTAGCCAAACAGTTGGGATGACGAGGGCGAAGCGAAAACCCACAGAAATGCGGAAAAATAAGAAATATTACGCGCACAACGGACGCTGAGGAGGCGAAGGGATTGACGGAGGGAGGGAGCGGAACAAATGCTCTCCGTATGTAGCAATGGGCAGAGACGGACGGAAAATCTACAATATATTGCCAACTATTATGTTATTGTGTGAACGTGCACTGATTTCGCCAGCCAGGCTTTGTCCACGTGCAATATTTTTCGGTTCCGGGCAAGGATTTGGCCGGAGTCCGGTTGCTGCTGCCGGGCGCTAATGCCGAACGATGTGGACGGTGCTGCTGAGCTGCTCAGCGTCTTATCGAGGCGTATAACATATATCATTGACACTTTGACATTGGCGAGCGACTGGGGAGTCCAAGTGTGGGCCATGACCGACCGGATTTTAGTACTTTTCAAAATGGCACTTAATCATGGCAGCCGCCTGGCACAGGAAAATGCGGAAACTGGCACACACACCACGCGTAATCGCATGTGTTCACGCTTGAAAGGATAACGACGACGACGAGGACGAGGGCGAGGACGACGGAGGCTTGCTGCCGAGCTGCGAGGACTATGTGTGTGTGTGTGTGTGTGTGGACTGGCCTCCTGCCGTCGGACGACCAAAACGAAATAAGATTAATGACTTGGCAGCGAACAAACGGAGCTGTACGCTGCATGAAGACGGCGCAAAAAGGACATGCTGCCTGGCATTGGATAAATTGTTTGCTACTTGGACTGTCATTAGTCGAAAAGTTTGTTTGTTATTGTGTTAAGTGTTATTTGTGCGCATATCCAAGTGTCAGGCTGCCAAGCTGTCAGGCCCCTCTCCCTCGCTCGCTCTGTGCTTTAGCTACTCTGTATATCGTTTATCACTTTCGTTTTGGACACAGCCCAGAAATTCGCATGTCATGTTTGGCGTCTATGATGACGCCTGAATCTAGCGCAAGCCAAACAAAAAATTGCCAATGACCACAAAATTTGTGAAATTAACAGACAAAGACCGGAACGGACTAACGGATAGGGCCGGCTGGAGGAGGTAGGGGCTGATCTAGTGACAGGGGTAGAGACTAAGTGAGAGGCTAAGGTAGAAACTGAGATAGAGACTGTGGTAGAGGCTGTGGTAGAGGCTGATACTGCATACGTTTCGTGTCCTTTATTTATGCATCTAATGGTAGCAACGTGACTTGGCAAGTTCCCGTGACTTGGAGTAGAGCCATAGACTGGTGTTTGGCAAGCCTATTAGGGTATGGGAATAATATGAAACGCGGCATTAAAAACAACTCAAAGGAACGGAAATAAACTTCATTTATCAAAGGCACTACAATAGTCGCCTCTTTACTCGGTCTCTGGCAAACGTGTGAATTGTTTTAGCTCAGGCGCAGCTGGGCTGGGGCAAGGCATGGCAAACATTCAGTTGAATCTATTTACAGCTCTATCAAACCAATCAAAGATCAATCACAATCAAACAAAATTTACCTAAATCGATGAGTAAATTCCGCATTACTTCCAGGAAATCCACAAAGCGTCGAATATAAATGTTAGCTGAGACAATGCACAGTGCTCGAGCGCTTACTCAACGATGAATATTTGGGCGAGCTGCTCTCGATAGATTTGTGTGTGCTGGGGCTCGCCTGGCCCAGCGAGTCATCCATCAAATGCGATTTCAGATGCTGGCAACAATTATTTCGTCTATTTTATTTTTAAACCGAATTAACGTGGCTGTTCCTGAATGTGCCCGGGGGCTTGTTATTGTTGTTGATGCTAATGTGTTTTTATTACGTGAAAATTAAATGAAAAGAACACGCATGCCAGTTCTCAAGATCATTTTTATGGCCGAGCCCGGGCCGGGCCCAGAACTAAACCCAAACCCTATCTCTGACAGGCTCCCGCTGCGCCGCGTCGCAAAGTAGTAGGCGCTGATTGATAGAACAAAGTAAAAATCAAATAAAAAACAAAACATTCAACTATGCACGGCCTCTGCCATATTGCGGTGCCAGATCAAAGACCGCCCCGAGATCTGTAATGACAGCTTTGATCATTGTTTTGCCTTTGATTTTTTCCGGTTTGCTGCCCGATGCCGATGTATGTAGAGCGCCCCGGGCCGATAGCCGATGTTGATGCCGATGTCGAGGCCGAGGCCCGTCTTCCCATTTAGTACTCGCATTGGTAGCATTTTACGAGCTATTTCGCGCCTACTTAAGAGATCTTTCTGCTCGGCTCATTACGGTGCTCTTGCGAGTGGGCATTATAACACCTTGTTTTATGACTGTGTCATTTTGCTAGAAGGTCGAATCTCACATGCGAACATTGTCATATAACAGAATAGATCTTTGTGAGTTATATTGCTTACACGTGTTTCTCTACTCTCTCTTAGATCGCTCTAGCAATATCAGAAAAATATACATAAATGAAAATAAATGAAATATAAGAAAAACAAATGCTTTATTCATCATAATGAATAAAATAAAATATTGTTGAAGAACCATTTGTCATTTTTCTGCATATTTGTCATTTTTTAGCACATTTGTAATTTTCCAGCTTAATTTGTAGCTTTAATTATTATCGGCGAACGAAGAATGGTATCGAGATCAATTATCGGATAAGTCGATAAAAAAAACTCCTATTGAGTAGCAAACGAACGGACAAGAAGAACAGACCAGCGATGGCTGTTACAATTAATTTACAAATTAAGAAGTACAGTTATTCATCAAATATTATATGATAATAATAAATAAATTAAAATATAATAGAGTCCCATACTTATTCTTCAATTCAAAAGAGATGAAAAAATGAATGGAAAGTATCAGCAATTGCTTAATTTAATTGTTGCGGTACTCTATATGCTTTGCATTCGATGTCCCATATGAAATGTTACTGAAATTCTGCTTCATCTCTTAATATACAGTAATTTATTTATATAATATTTATTTTATATTATATTAATTTATAATACTACTATGTGTTACTAGACCAAACAGACGACGCATATAAAGTAATATAATCTAAAAGCCAATTCTTATCCATTGGCTGTCAAAAAGAATCGACTTGACACCCCTCTCCTAGAACATTCTAGCCCTAGTCCTAATTTACAGCCAAAATCTTATTCTTGAATCTTTGCTTTTGAAGCTGTTCCAGGCGAAATATCATAAGAGTTTTTAAAAAATCTATGTATATATTTATATTCTGAAAACCTATCAGTCTATCCTTAAATTGATCATATTTATATCCATCCATCTTCCTATATAATCTGTCGATCTATCTTTCTGTTAATTAAATTCCATGTCTATATATTTATACATGAACTTACCTGGATTAATGGATTTAGTTATCTTCTATTCAACCCATAATGAATCTAGACAACCGTCATTTATTTTGTGTTAGCTCTCAACCAAGATTCAGTTTCTGTCTTCAAAGTGTGACAAATTCGATACAATGAAGATATAAGAAATCGACTAACTAAATACTCTGGATCTTGCCAATGGTGGAGCCAATCAAGTGTCGTGCGTCTGGCTAAATCTTGATATGCAAATTGAATTCATCCGTCAATATGCACTCAAGAATGGCCGATTGTATCAGTCGATCGAAAAATAGTTCTTTGAATCCTTCACTAAGCTCCCATTGATTTCGATTTGGCTAACGGCACTTTCAGAGATCCATAAATACATCATGATGGGATTGCCTCTGTTTCGGTAAATCTGTCCAATTATCAAGACTTTTCGACTTTCCAATCTTATTTATTTTATGATGATGGTATTTGTGGGAAATTTTCTATTTGTGTAGCCAGCTAATCAGTGCAAACACCACAAAAATGTCAAGAGGGATTGAGCAGAGAAAACAGCTGCAAATTTTCCGAATTTCTTTTCGGGGCCCACCACAAAATTTGTCCACGCCGCCTCGAACAATTTATGACATTTTAAAACCCCTTTCGAGTTCTACAGCGGCGAGCTACGCGCGACGGCTACCAAATTAGAAAAGACAAACACTTTTCAAATAAAAATCACGTAAACTGTCGCCTCGATTTCAAATGAATCGACTCGAGCGCATTCGGAATATTTGGAATTTGGACTTAGGCACGATTCTCTGGCCCCGCAACACCATCATAAATAATGGTAGCTGCACTCTATTCCGGGAACCCTTTCGCTGGACGGACGAGCATCAATTTAAATTTTCTTGCTGGCGCAACATAAATTCTGGAAACCACACAATCAAAATTTATGTAACGCCTTCGCAGAAGAGCACAGAAGACAATGATGATGATGATGATGATGATGATGAAGCTACCGTTGCGCGGGATGAGGCCGACTAGATTTGAGCAAATAGTAGGTGCTTCTGTTGTTAACATGGCCAATAAATCAGAGATCGTGAGCCAAGTCTGGTTCCCTCGTCCCAGCAGCTGCTCCATCCGATTTTCAGAAATCCGTTACCCTGCCCTTGCTCTCCCAGTCCCCGTAGCGCGTGGGCTCCGGCCCGGGCGGTCCCCCAATCTCACCTGTATGCGGATTGGTGTTGTTGGGCCAGCGCTTCAGTGGCTCCTTCTCGTGTGCCGGATGCGGCATAGTCTTCGGTAGGCTAGTCAGCGGGACTTCCGATAGGAGCTTCTCCTTGAATTTCAAGTATCGCTCGCTCGGCTCGGCTTTTGCTCGTTTTTTCTCCTCCCCATCAACCTCTTTTTCTTCAGGAAGAGGTTTTGCTACTACGGAGCTGGCGCTGAAGAATCGAACTGATGCTCTCAGAAGACAGCTTGGACCAACAATAAAGCGAAACATTTCAAATCGTGACGAAGTATCGATAGAAATCTCAAATTTTGATAACTTTTCTGCTGAGAAGCAAAACAGTGTATGAATATATTTGTGTATATTTATATTCCTGTGTTTGCTTTATTATATGATTCCTGAAACTGAATAGCAATTAGTGAGAGGCATGGCCAACTCGATTCATCATGAGATAAACACTTGCTCGCAGAACTCTGTATATTGTATTGAATATTGAAAATTATATAGAAGACTTAAGGCAATAATTCTTTTTTATAACAATTTTCATTTTTTTATTAACATAATTATGTTTTTATTTTATTTTTAAAACTATGCCTAAAATTAAAGAAAAACTATAAACAAAAATCATACCCAAAAAGATGACACCTCAAAAGTCTGCGTACACCTTAAGTTTTCTACGTACAACGCAGGAATTTGTTAGTTGTTAGTATCTTGTGGGATACCCTTTTTGTTTTAACACCTCAGCCAAACGGCGAGGCATTGAGTCAACCAGCTTTTTAGTGTAATTTAATTTAGTAATTTAATTTATATTAAAAAAAAATTTTTCTTTTTTTAATTTATTTTTAATTTAATTTAATTTATGTTATTTACAATGAGATGTAATATAAACAATAATCATTTTTGTATTACCTATATATCAATAAAAGGGTTTTTAATTTTTAGTGGACGTTTTGTTTAATATTTAGTTGAAACCATAATCAATTATTCTTTTTATTTTATTTTATTTATTTAATTTAATTTATTTTTTGACGTATGTCAATAGAATATCATTTAATCATTTAAAATACGACATTTGATTTAATACCTAATCACAACAATACCCATTTATTGTATTACATATAATTCAATATAAAGTTTAATAATTAACTTAACTTATATATACTTTTTTATATTTAGATATTTAGATAGATATTCAAACACAAATTTGAACTAGACTTCAATAAAGATTAAGTACTCTAAAGACCTAAGCTCTACTCATATATATATTGTAGCTCTCTGCAAAGTGCAATCATCTAAATGCATTGGCCAAGCACAAAAGGGGAGAAAGTTTTCTACTATCCATCGAAAAACTGGTTTGATAGATCCTCCCTCTCTGGGTCGCAGTCTAACTGACTAAAATTCATCTCTCTTGCCACACGATTATCATTCGGTAATTGAGCACTCGCCATGCATGGCGTATCGCTAACAAAATTAGCTGAACGCGTCATGGCTGCGCCATTGTGTTGCATCTGTTTGACATGATGTACTCGAACAGCTTGTCCAAACAGTTTGACGTGAGCCCAGTAGACAGGAGAGATCAAGTGTCTGAGCTCAAAGCTCGACTAACTGCTGCTGCAGAGCTCACTGGCAGACAAACTGACAGAGTGACAAACTGACAGACTGACGGAGTGACAGAGTCTAATGACTTTGCAACGAACAGTAAGAGCAACGCTTGCGATAAAGATAAGCTACGAGTAGTTATTTCAACTTCCGGAAATGAGTAGCTAGTTGGCAGTTAGCTAAACAGCTAGATGGAGAGTCGGCCCGACTATCTGTCTGTCTGTCTGGCTGTCTGTATGCCCAGCTGTCAGCTGTCAGCTGGGGCCGTTAGCTGATTCATTCATTGATGGCAGCAATTAAAACTGGACATGTGTTGCTGCAACCGGGCCTTGAGATAGCGAAGCCTGCTCTGATCGTGTCAAGCGGACAGCGGACAGCTTCGCGCCCGTCTCTGAGGCAACGCCTCACAGAGTCGGAGTTGGTGCTGCAGGCGGTGGAACTTCAAAGCATTTTAAATATGGCTTGTGCACATTCCAAACTGGGAGAAAGAGGGAGGGCAGGCAGAGAGTGGAGCAGAGAGTGGGAGCTGGAGTGCAAGTGTCTGTCACGCTGGCGCAAAATCACAGCGACATTGCAAATTTGTTCTGCCATCCAACAGCCCACTCGGAATCGGAGGAGCTGCCTCTGCTGGCATCTTTTATTATGTGCTCTGGGCTTGGCCTCTGTTTTTTATTTTTTTCTGCATTTTTTTTGTCGTTTGGTTTGGTTTGGCTTGCCCCGTTTCGCAGTGCTTTCTTGGGGCAACATTAAAAGTTGCCGGCTGTCAAGATTCGCATGCGTTTGCATCGTTCTCCTTGTTGACTGCAAACTTTCTTTCTTTTCAAGCCCCCGCCACAGCATGCGAGCTGCAGTTGGAGTTGGAGTTGGACCTGGAGTTGGAGTTAAAGTTGGAGCTGCTGGCTGAGATTGAGGTTGTTAATTCGCCTCTGTCCCGCTCAGTGTGTCAGCTGCGTCTCCCATCGCTGCGCGCGGCGAAATTGAAATTGTTGCCTTAACGTTGGCATGACAATAATCTCGCAAATCTGTTTAAATTAAGCGAGACAAATGTTTCTTTTGCCCATGCACTCTGCTGGCAGTCCAATCAGACCATCAGACGAGCAGCTTTTTGCCGTCCTCTGCGCCTCAACAGCCGTGTCCACATGTGTCATAGTATTTATCTTGAGTATTTGATGCCGGCCTGACATTTTCATCTCGTACTAAATTCGAGAAAATTTTTCGCAGTTTTGTTTTGATGTGAAACTCTTGCCAAAGTATTTCAGCACTCAATTTAATATCTTAGGAAAGCGCAATGGTCTTTGCTTTTTTTGGGGGAGATGTTTGCAGGTGAATGGGTATTATTTAATAGTGAATCGAATTTTAGATATCTAAAAAGTGGGGGGAAATTTATGAATGCAAATAATTGAAATTGAGGCTTTATATGATCAAAATGAATCAAATTTGTGGTTAGGCAAACTTGCTCATAAAACATAGAACATATTTATTATAATGAGGCATGGACTATTACTTGAAAAATAAGATTCAGTATTTCGATAATCAATTAGTGGGTCAACAAAAATTCTTTTTATTGAATTTTTATCAGCTTAAAATCAGCTTTGGTATTTATATGAATAATAATATGATTTAATATAGTATAATTTGATAATTTAATTTATATAAACACAATTTGTCATATGAATGCAATATAAGATTGCATTCCAAAAGATCGTTTGATCACCATATCGTTTAATCTCGTATATATTTATATAACGCGTTCTAATTTAAATAAATATCGGAAAATAGGCTACCCTTTTGATAATAATAGTTATTCTAAGCAATGTAAAGAAATCTTACAAAAGTACAGAAAACAAATTATAATTTTAATAAATAACCTCAAGTATTAAATAATTAGTTCTAAATATATAAAGAAGCGAAATTCCCATTATATAAAATATTATCACAAATTATCAATATACTAAATATTTAAAAAAAAATAAATATTAAATAAGTTACTATATTAATAAATTGAAATTTTAAATACTAACTTCTACAGTTTAAAGAAAACAAGTTTCCATTATATAAATTTATCTCATCTTAAATATATACATTATATATATATTACATATTAATATAAAATATTTAAATACAGAAAGCACATTTCCAATTTATTAAATATTTAAAATAAAAAATTAATTGAATATTAAGTCTTAATTAAATACATATAATAAATTATTATTTTATTAAATAAACTCAAATATAAATTACATACAAGGAAAATATATTTTTATTATCCTACATCTTACAGAAAAAAGGTTCTCATTTTATTAAATATACTCAAATATTAAATTTAAATTCATACAAAAATAATTCAAATAAATTCCCATTACATAAAAATTCTTAAAAAATTAAATCTTACAGAAATACACAAAATTTATGCATTCGCATTGACAAAACTTGTCCGATTTTAAAATTTGAATTTATGAAACATAAACTTTTGTAGTCATAATTCAAAGAAATGCTGTAGTAAACTGAACATCTTTAAACTATTCAAATGCAGAGCATTCGAAAGAAGCGCTGCGAATTTATTTTTAGGTTGCGAAAATATTTTATAAAACTTGCACAGGCATTAATTAAATCGTATAAAATACGCTGACTGCCCGGTTCCTGTGGCTTTGATCAGCCGTCAAGTGGTTTGATCGATTTCCAACAATAAAAATTCACCGACAACTTGTTCATAATGAAGATCTGTTGTTGCCACCACCTCATTGGCGATGTGGCTGTGGTTGATCTTGTTGTTTTGGTGCGCACGGCGCATCAATCACCCGAAAGCTGCGCAGCGATCTCTACGGAGATCGGAGATGGGGCTAAGGAGTGGTGAGTGGGAAGGGGGGTGAGGAATTGATGTCGGCATCGTTGAGTTCTTCTGCTGCTACGGCCAATTGCCGGAATGCCACGACTGCCCACCCGTATACTTGTTTGATCCTTTTTTATTTTACGGAACAATCGAGCATTTTCACACCGTAATAAAAACCTCAAACATGTTTGTAAAGTTGTTAATGCTCCTGTGCTGCACCATGTGTAGGTGGGAGCAACGCATAAATTAACATTTTGACTGCCAACTGGCGCGGCAAATGATCAAAGACACTTCTGTGCCGTCATCGTTGCGTTGATCATCGTCATCGCCATCAGACGGGCAGGCAGGCCACTGGGCCAGACGCAGCAGGAGTCGAGCTCGGGGTCGCTGGCGGAGATGGTGGCGGCATCGTGAACATCATTTCACGTTTACGATCCATCAACACGAGCCATCAAATTGTATACAAACAAACGCAACAAAGATCAAAAGCCATGTACCTACACACACTCACACACTCACACTCGCACTCACACGCATGCATACTAAATGCTCATTTCGAATTTCAGATTCATTTAAATAAAATCTGGAACCGGGTCCCGCCATTTGAGAGTTGCCTTTCAACAGCCACCGCTACCGTAGGAGAGACACTCTCCGCTCAGGCAATGCAAATGGAAATGGGAGTGGGAATGAAAATGAAAATGGAAATGCCTCTTCAGCTTCAATCTTAATACGTATTCCACTCCGCTCCCGTGCTCGGCTAATTACTTATGTGTCGGCGACTCCGCGGCCCAAGTGTAATGCATTTTTCATGTGCCCCTCTGTGAGGATTGTCTTAATCCCTTACGTACGTCGAGTGCGCACAAAATGTCTCTTATTTGTGTGTGAAGTGGATGTTGATTTAGTTAAGAAGGCTGGGTGCCAAAAGGAAGCGCAGTTTGTATATGTATGTGTACTTAAGAGTTGAGAAGTATTCGTGTGGACTGAGAGGAGCGTAAGACATTTGGAAGGATGTGCGAATAAAGTTGGGCAATTATAAGTGAATGAGTATTAAAATGTCTTCTATAGAAATCACTATACAAAATTGAAATATAACAAATTATAACAACTATCATTATTGATATGAAAATAAAGATACCATTCGAATGGTATAATGAATGTATTCATTACAGATTACTTATTCAGTATACATATGTATATGTATTAGTTCCAACGAATGCTTAAGCATATACATATGTATTTAGTTATGGGTATTCCTGTAACGAATTATATATTATCTTGTTTGTCTATGGGACAATGGGCATATTACAAGATATTAAGATTATTAATGCAATAAGCTTGTCAGATATAGTTTATGTAAACTAAACAATGTCGAAAAATAATTCAAAATTAAATAAAAATATAAATTAAATCATTGAACTCATGAGCTCGCTTGTCTGAGAATTAATTAGTAATTTTTTGACAACACTCATTATTGGGTAAATAATTTTTTGAAAAGACAAACAATTTTAAATTTATTTTATAAAATAATATCAAATATAGAATTATTTATTAATTTATTTATGTATATTTTTTTTATTATGCATTTATTTATATATGCATTTATGTGTTTATTTATTTATTTATTTCTATAGTAAGGCGTTAATTCATATTGGTAACATATACAAGATAAAATTAATTTTTTTAATATATTTGTTCTAAATATATTTTAAATTAAATCATATTTTACAAATATATATTTGATTGGATTTAGTATATATTATCAATATAAAATCATTTGGGTACTTACATAGTTAGCAGCAATCCTATACAGAGTATGCTATTGTCTAAAGATAAACTTAAAAATCTAAATGATTATCAAATTCTACCTAATATAGAAAATGTATGTAAACTATGTCAAAAGTATTCATAAATTATTTATTTATTTTTCGTAATAAGAAATGAACTCTTATTGGTAATCTCTATTAAATCCAATCAAATTATGCCCACATGAATTTATGCCTTGTTGTACATTAGGCGAGTACTTAGAATGTAATTAAAATTGAGTCTAAGGTTATCTAAGTACCTCACTGGGGTATCTAAGCCCCATGCAGTCTTATCGTATGACAGCATCGTCAAAAGCTGCAAATTTATACGAGGGCCATTTGTCAGACCATAAAACTGCTCAGATTTAATGCCTATGAGCAGCATGTCAAATTCAATTTTATCCCAACGATTGATATGGACCACCACCGAGAGCGACATAGAGAGAGAAAGAGAGAGGGAGAGCGAGGGAGTGAGATAGAGAGTGTGCTAGATGACGAGCGATGTAGACGAAAGACCCCAATAAAGTGCAATTAGCCAGATTTATGATTATCCCTGTTATGCACAAATAATTTTTGGACAATTTCAGATATGTCTACGACGGGCGACGTACGTTTTGGGCGAAAAGCCAGCGCATAATTTATAACACCAAACGTAAACAACAAAGAAGACAAATCGCTTTATTCACGGCAGTCATTCCGCAGTCGCCGCAAAAACACCCCCAGCTGTGCGGCACCAGGGGATGGGCTCCGGCCGGGGCTGGTCGGGGCTGGTCGAGGCTGGGCAAACACCCCTTTGTTTGCGATCTTCTGGTTGAGAAATATGGGCTGACAGCATTATGCCCATGACTTGACGTGCCGGGGTCCACGGCCCTTGTCGTCACCGGAGGCACATAAAATCAAATTGAAATCTGCTCGAAATTTGATATGCCCCAGTCCATGCTCTGAAAAATATGATTTGTGTGGGCTTTGACTCTTTTATTTCGCAGATGGAGTTCTGCCGCCGCTATAGCACCTTTGCGTAATCCGCTCTACCTGATACGATTGAGGGGAACTCGTTTTCTAGCTGCTGTTTTGATATTCGCTGTTTTGCTTGCAACTCATTGTAAACAATATTTTCCGGGGAAAATGCTTCATTTGGGATTCACTGGGAAAGGTATGTCTGCATCTATGTTTGTATGTAGCTATTAAATTGGAACTAACTTAAATAGAAATTATGAACAAATTAAAAAAAAAATATTTATGAATAAAATGGAATATATTTATTTTAGAAATTTAATATAGATTTTATATATAAAAAAACTTTAGACTTTTATTTGTATTATAGTCTGTAGTCTATCTTATTGCAGTCTATTTATTTAAATAATTTAAATATATTTATTGTTTTTTAAAAGTTCTCTTTTGTTTGTATGGTTTTTTTTATTTATTTATTATTATTTATTTTTTGTTTGTTAATAAATTGTAATCAATTTATGTGGCTGATTCAACTTAATTTTTTTTCTTGCGGAATACTGAGTATATATGTTTAAAATAAAATTAGATTAGTCGTGTGACCAGTTGATTTATTCATATTTTATAAATTCAACTAACATATTTTCATCAATTAAATAAATTTATTTTTCCATCGGACTCGCTACAAATCAAATGAAAACTGTAATTTTAATTTAAAAGCTGTAATGTTAAGCGATTCAGAAATAATTAACTTCTTTCTCTTACTAAAATTAATCTGTAATATTCCACAATTGATCTAAAGTATTTCACGATAATTGATTAATATGGAAATAATACAATACGATAAAAATATATTAGAAAAAAATAAAAAAATTAAATAAATAAAAAATAAAATAAAATAAGATATATCTACATATCTACAATGCCCCATTGCAAATGGTGGTACATATACGGAATTCATTTAAATACATTATATCTGACCAAAATATATTGCGCAGCTCCCATATAACCGCGCAAAAGAGATAAGCAGATATATCTATCTCTCTCTTTCCGTTTTGCCTCTGCTGAAAGATACAGCAAATAAACGCCTAAGTGAGTCGTGTTATTTAGCCTGGCAGAACACATAAAAACCACACACAGGCCATATGCGAGCATTTCCAGTGTCCCTGGACAGTGTCTGTGTGTGTGTGTGTGTGTGTGTGTGTGTGTGTGGGTTGGGGAACTTGTAAACACCTCCGGACGTACACATAGGCCCGAGGATCGCCTTGCCCGCTCGGGCCCTGCCCCTGCGACGCGTTAAGTACTTGGGTTCAGTTGTTGTGTGTACATGTTATTAATTACGCGTAAAGCCGACGCTCGCCTGGGCGGGCACAAGGAGCGAGAGCTGTCAAAGTCGTCGGGGTGGATGGATGGCGTGAAGGGTGAAGTGAAAACATTACCCAAGGCAACGGGCGACGGGCAACGGGTAACGGGCAACGCCAGCGGGCGTGAGCTGTCAGAGTTTACAAATGTTGACAAATGCTTGCAAAAATAATAATATCTGGTCAGAGCCGCAGCAGAGTTGCAGAAAGCTGCGAGACTAATAGAACTTGAGCTCGGCCCGCGGCACTTCGAATTGCAGTTGGTGCTGGCTCGGCTCGTATTTAGTTGTGGTTTGCCTTTTCGCCACATGCATAACCCAATCGATCCCGTCCATTGCAACTATCGCACGCTCCGCCACGTTGTCCTGTCAAATCAATCATCGTCTCGGCTCCGGCGGGCAACGGCTTCGATGCCAGCCTTTTGTTATTGACATAAAGCCGGGCCATAATTTTTCATTGCATTGCACTCGCATGACATTAATTTTGTTGACAGTTTTCTTTTATTTTTCGTGTTTTCCCCCTCTTTTCTGTGCTGGCCCTTGCTGGCTGCCCCAGCGCTGTCAGCACGCATTTACATGTGTCACAAGCTTTGCCTGCGACAATGCCAGCGTCTGCCAGGCCA
>NW_022046072.1:0-13005 GCF_001654015.2 Drosophila navojoa | reverse complement strand
AGATGCAGATGCAGATGCAGATGCAGATACAGATACAGATACAGATACAGATACATTCGGTAGCTGTATATACATATGTATATATGCCTGTATATCTATATATAGTCGGTGGTCATACTTCAGTGAGTTATGGCGAATAGTTTTCGGTTTCGATGGTGCCGGCCTAATACACCCCAAATAATCTAAGGAGCATAAATATTTCATGCACTGTCAAGATAGCCGATAGCCAAAGTGTTATATCGCCAGAAGTAGCTAAATATGTGCTTGACCCGCTGCGGCTGTTGTTGCTGTTGCTGTTGTTGTTGCTGTCGCTGCCTGTTGTTGGCCACATTATTAAGCCAATTCAGCGGCAGCAGATAAATAAATAAAATTTGAAACATCGCCGCAACAATAAAAGGCGACAGTACACGATTTATTAAACGTTGAGCCAGCTCATGTTGTTGTTGCTGCTGCTGCTGCTGCTGGTGCTGGTGCTGCGGACCAAATGAAGAGACAGACATAACAAGCAACAGCAACAGCAACAGCAGCAGCAGCTGCTGCTGCCACCGTTGTTGCTCACATTACTCTTTTTGGCGTGGCAACGACAACAACAACAACAGCAGAAACAGCAACAGAGTCAGAGTCAGATGTATTGCTATATAGAAAACATACAATACTTTAGGTTGAGGCCAAAATGACTAATGACCAGCGATTATCAAGCGATAAAAGGCAAGGGAACAACAACAACAGTCAGCAGCAGCAGCAGCAGCAGCAGCCACGGCAGCAACAACAATGATAATTTATTATTGTTTTAAACATTTGTGTTTTGCGCTCAAACGAGATACATTTGTCTCATCTAGAAGCCGTCGCCTTTGTTCATTAAGACAATAAAGAAAAGGGTCCCCGAAAAACAAAACATTTACATACATTTAAACGAGGGAAGGTATTCCATATCCATAGACCAATATATGTAAATACAAATACATATCTCTCTCTCTCTCTCTCTCTCTCTCTCTCTCTCTCTATGTCTCTCTCTTTCATATACATATTAAAATTTTAGCTTTTAGCATATGAGATCTGGCGGCCGCAACTTGTAATTAGTTGCCTTTTATAACCCGCTTATTTACTACTGTCTGGGTGTTAAATTTGTTGCTACCAGAAGCAACAGCAGCAACAGCAACAGCAGCAGCAGCAACAACAAAACAGACAACAATAATAAACTTGAAGATTCATGAAAGCGGCAAAGAAAAATAAACAGCCAAAAAGACGTAAATCTTGGTCTTTCAGTATTTCATTTCTTTTGTAGCCCCAACGCAAACTATCTCAAGCCAAGAAATAGAGGCTTCACTGTACAACTACGAAGCCCGATTACTCTTGCTCTTACTAGAAGATTTGTAAGCTTAAGCTATTTTTGTTATTTTCTGCAATAATTTAAAAAAGGGTCGAATTTTTCTTAGAAAGTGGCATAACACCATATAACTTAAGTTATCTAAGCATATTTATTTCTTTTAAGGTGCATATATACATTTATTTAAATATTTGCAAAAAATAAAAAACAAAATTGTTCATTTTGTCGAAATATGTATGTCATAAAAATTAATTTATGATGACAATAAAGTCTGAGCTCTGAAATTGAGTAAAATATTTGGGCACTTAAAAAAAATATAATGTAATTTAATGTGAAAAAAAATAAAAAGTTGTGTACTAATGAACAAATAAAAAGGCTAATGAACTGAACTCTAAGTCGTTAATTGATACTTAACAATAATGCTGATAAATAAAAAAAGTATTATTATAAAAGTAGGGATACTATTAAGAACAATATTATGAATAATAATAGTTACAATAATAATGAGATACTACACAAAAATAATAATTCGAATATTAGCAATATTGCTGATAATGACCAGTGAGTCTACAATTGAATAATTTTCAGTACTTATTGTAATTATAATACATAATGTGAATAATATTAATATTAATTATAATAATGATCTTGATGCATTATAATAATAATGATAATTAGAAGCCATTATCAACCGAAATATTATTATTATTATTTATCATTTAAATGACTATCACCATAATAATATCCACAATAATAATTATAATATGTTAATTTTAGCTAATCACGGGTCGCTTCACCTCTGTCAATGGTTGTGCGTATAATGAAAAATTCATTCTGTTTATCTAGTTCCAGATCAATCCACCTGATTGGGGCTTCAACCTCCGTTATAGGGTATTCAAATGTGGGGCTTGGCGAGGCTGAGCGATGTTGTTTGCGCTGCGCGTTGTAAATGTGAATTGGGCGAAATTAAAAATAAATTTATGACTTAAGTGGCTATAAATTATATTTCTTGTTAAAATTCTATTGTTTCTGTGTTGGATTTTCTTTTTTTCTGTTTTTGTTTTTAATTTTTGTTTTGTATCTTTTGTGCTCGACTTTCTTTCCATATATTTATTCTTTTTTTTTCAAAATTTTGTAAATTATTCAGCATGCATAGTTAGCCCGCCACATAAATTTCAGGCCTTGCGCTTTCTGACATTATTTACGATCTGCTAATGAAGTTGAGTAGTTTCCCAAATGATTTGCACAAAGATATTTCATTAATTATGAACATGAATAAACCAACGTCTAGCACTAATCGACACATACTGACTGATTGTGTGTCCATGTGTGTGTGTGTGTACTTGAGGAACGCCTGTTCACAATTGCTCGCAATTAATTGTAAATCTGTACTGGAATACCCACTGATAAGACGTCCGTCCCACTTGAAAACAGATCAAGTCACATAAATTTCAAGCGCTGGCCGCGGCCTGTTTTTTGTTTATTACTGAATACTCGAGTCCTCTCCGAGTTGTTGTTGTTTGTTGTTGTTGTAGTCTGTCGCTGAGGTCTTTTGGGTGATTTGTTATTTATTAAACACTTCGACACGATTTTGTTATGCTCTGTCTCAAGATCTGTGATACTCTGTGTGCTTTGTGTGGTATTATGGGATTTTCTATTCAATTTGACAGCTTGATGAGACAACAGAAACTTGATAAGTAATTCTATTTGGTTAAGACTTGGTGGGTTTTCAGTTGGTTTATGGGATTTAAAATATGCTAAATGAAGTAAACGACTTTAATCTGGGCATTCTGATTCTGATATCAGCCTCGAAGCATTCTGTGTAAAGAAAGTGCATTGCATATTCGTTAATAAGTTCTGGCAGAGCCCCCCCCTCTCTTCTTTGCTTGCGTTGACACTTTGTCATGCCACCGGCTCGAGGGCAGTAATGGAACTGTTTTTGGTGCCATTCGGGAATAGATTCTAATGGCAAAGGTTTCAATAGAGAGGCGTCCATTCGATAGTATCTCTCCCTATCTTCCCCTCTTTTTCTCTATCTCTCTCTCACACACTCCCTCTAATCTAAATACGATGGCAATTAAAATTGAAATTTATGACGCTAATGTGCCACATACTCGGAGGGCTTAAGATCGCGCCTGTCGTCCGCCAGCTATGGCATTATATTTTATAGAATTTTACGATGCCATTTTCGGGTGTAAGACCCCAGCGATAATTTGTGTGGGCAATTAAAAATTTGTTTGACTGCCGATTCGAGAGCTCAACTAATAAGCTGTCCTCGTCAACAGAATGTGTAATACTCATCGCTAAGTAAAGAGCTATATCATTTAAAAATAGACCCCGTCCGTAGCATTTGAGGCATTTTCAAGATAAACAGACAACGGCAACGCATTGCAAAAGCCCCCTGACAAGTGTCCCATCAGTCTCGGCGTGTGTTTTCTTTTGAAACATTTGAAAACAAGCGACAAGCGCTATAGTAAATTTAAGTAATACCATATACTATCAACTTAGTGTAGAGGCAAAGATAATAAACAGCTTTGCATCTGCATGGATTTGTGGAGGAAAACATTGCCGTAACGCGCGAGTTCCGATGCTCCCACTCCCTCTCTCACTCCGCCTTCCGTGTCCCGAGACTCTTTTCATCTCGAGTCTCGTGAACGTGCTGCCCTGACAGCGGGCTGGCTGGCTGGTTGTCTAATTTTAGAGCAGCTCATACAGACATTTGGTTAGTTTGCTTTGGGCTCCGTTGGGCTGCCATTTAGATAACCCAGTCGGTTGATTCTGATCTTGAGATTTGCAAGATCTGTTTGTTGACGTTGACGTTGATTGCCGCCTGGCACACGATTATCACTGCAGCATTCTATTCAAGCTGCCTGATTGTTGTTTGCAGATCTCAGCGATTTATCATAGAGTTTATGACACACACACTCACGCACACTCACACACACATCCCCTACTAAACCTATGAATTTATGGCATGGGCCGGCTCTAGCAGCTTAACATCGTCTTCTTACATATATTGGGCGCATCTCTGGGGAAAACTTATACCAGGAGCATGTCAAAGCAGGGATCAGCATTGATCCAACAAATTGCTTATTCAAATGGAGCAGCACTCTGGGCTTTCATAGCTCGTCGAGATAAATCTTTATTGATAATTTGCATTTATATCGTTTCGTGATAATTCTTTGTGAATTATGTATATATTAGCTCTGTTGTTATTAATTATTTAATGCAAAGTAAATATTATTATATACGTATATATTTTATTATTCATTGGCCGTTTGCATATTTTAGTCCCATAAACACACAGGTGCTAAAAGCTGCTAATCAAGCGGTGTAAATTGTTAAAGTCTATAATCGTATATTCATTTAAGGCCTCTTGGTAGGACTTGCTTATGAGCAAAGCAAATTCGAATAATATAATGCAATTAGGAACAGTAAACACCTCGAAGTTAAGCAATCTAACATCTTTCCTAGAAATATGTATGTATGTATTTTGTAAGTATCTCGTTTCTGCTATGAAGTATTGGCTGTCTAAGTGCTAACAGCTCCATAACCCATAAGGTGAAGTCGTTGTTGATCAGATCAGAGAATACACCTTTAACTTTTGTATTTATTTTTTAGATTTTGGTATTTACCTTGTTCGCTTACGTAAATAGCATCTATATAAATATTGCATAAAATATTAACAACTTATTCTAAAGTTCTGGAATCTTTCGATTAACGACCTCGAGGCTCTCTAGAATATTCTGATTGAGAATTTTTTATTCTGACACAATTTAATTTTTTTATTATCAATATTAATTATAGCATGTCAAGATACGTTGTATTATAAAATTGTTTCTCCAATCGATATTGAGAAATTAAATATATATGGATGTATACTATATGCCATGTCAAAGAACTCTATAATAAAATACAATTGTTAAAGTCTAAAGGTATAGATACTATAATATATTATGTATGAAATAATTATAAAGAGAATACTAGAAGAAAAAAGTTAATATAATATATAAAAATAAAATAGCAACGAATGCTGGCAATTGGTAAACAAACCATTTAATTCTTTATGAATCTTTATAATTCAATTTTTTTGTTTTTGTTTTAATTTTTTTAGCACTAATTTGATTGACGTGTCTTCATAGCGGCTTATTGATTGTATCGTTAGCGTGCGGAAACTTTTGCTGCTATCAATATGGCTGCGATGTCTGTCTCTGTGTGTAGGCTCAACAAGCTCCCCGGCGTCTGTCTGTCAACGTGGCCAGAGAGAGATAGATAGAGGAGGAGAGAGCGGATGAGAGAGAGAGTGGCTGGCAAGAGGCCCTCAGCTCTCGGCTCCTGGCTCTTGGCTCTTGGCTCTTGGCTGTCGGTTGACGGCGACGTAGTCGGAGCTGGCATCAAGCTGTCAAACATTTAAGCCGCCCACCATCGGCCATCTGTCTGACAGTGGCACTCTTCTGGTCATTTAATCACAGTATTAACTCTTTCGCTGAGCCGCTGTCAGTCTTGTCTCATTTTTGTTTTATTTGCCGAGCTGGCGGGGCTCCCAGGGGGCGGGCCGGCACGGCGGACGACAGCCGACGGCCGACGTTATAAATACTACTGTCTTCCAACTGTCAAGTTGGTATAAGTTTTGAGCGCAAAATACAAAATACAAAGCCGCCTTGACAGCTGGCTCTGACTGCGGCTCTGGACGTCGCTTGTCATGCCCCATGCCCAAGTGGTCTGCCCCTCGCCCGCCCTCGCACTCGCCAGATGCTGATGATTATTATGTATTTTGTATTTTTGTTATTTCTTGGCTTTGCTGACCAGAAAGAGCGCGAGCGCGAGAGAGAGAGAGAGAGAAAGAGAGAGGGAGATACTCATGTGTCTCTGCATTCGTTTAGGCTTTTAAACGCTTAGGCCGACTTATGTTGGACTTAACGCGACTGGCGAGCAAAAGCCAACAGTTGGACAGCTAAAGACGCCTCTACTCGACGTCGGCGGCAAAACTTGAAATGAATTTGGACGCGCTTCGGATAATGAAAACGAAACGAGGCGCGCGCTTCAAGCAGCAACAAAGCGAACAAAAAATTGAAGTAAAGAAGCAGAAACGGCAACAGAAACTGAAAAGGCAAAAGACAAAAATGAAATACAAAAAAATATAAACAACAACAACAACAACAAAATCCCCAACGGACACAAGAAAAAAAACGTCAAAAGTGATTTTGCGCTTTGCTCAGCAGCAAAGTACAACAAAAATCAAAAAGCGCCGCCAACGTCTGCGTCGACGTCAACGTCGCCGTCAGCACCTCCAACGAGGTGCACCTTTCTCGCTCGCTCCCTCTTTCTCTCTCTTGGCCCCGACCAATTCCAGCTACTGTCCACCCTTAACTGTTTTCTAAAAGCTGACAAAAGCTTCTGGGCGCTTGCGGGATTTTTGACATTTAATTTTTTTCCGCTTTGGCTCCTCTTCGGTCAGTTGACACGTACTTTCCGACGGCCCCAAGTGCGGCGTAGGCACCGTGTGGATCCCGACAAAAAATTAGAATTGTTGACAGTATGGCCCACACTACACCACAGAAGCTTAGCAAATTTCGAATCGAATGATTGATTTGCGAGCTCGAGTAATGGCTGTGCGGCAGAAAGTTCTAGGGATACGGCAGTTCTTATCTTGGGAATAGGTAGCACCGGTGGCTGATGGCAGATTGAACGGCAGACTCATCAACTGGCTGACTGATAGAATGAAAAGCAGACTAACTGACTAGTTGACGTATTAAATGATTGACTGACTGATTCAATAAAAAACTGACTATTGACAGTTTGACTAAAAAAATAGCTGAATGAGATGCAAAAATAAATGACTGAGCGATATAGATGGACTGATCGTGGATGGTTGTTAGACGATTGGCGGGAAGACATTGGATAACTGATCGTGTGATTGATAGATCGCTTAAGATTGCATGATTGACGAAGAAAACTGATTAATTGACTGCTTGTTAATGCACGATGGAAGACACGGTGACTGGAAGACATGAAATAGTAGATCAGTTGATGGTTGGATTGAAGACCTTACTACAACTTAGTCCAACTGACTGAGTGATTGACAGACACAGGAAAAGCTATTAGCTGGCTGTCATATTAAAAGTCTTTACGATTAATGATTGAATAATATAAATTGAACATCAAACGTATTCCTCCGAGGCCAATAGATCTTGCGAGTATCTACAACATATTGATAAACTCTCGTATTCATCATGTCATATAATCATCCAATCGACATTTGTAATGGCAAATTGCAGCCTTATTGAAAATTCCATTTGAGAGATTCGCGCTGAAATTGAGCAGAGCACAAAAGTCTATCTTTATAAATAAGTAATGAATAATCGCAATATCCACTTACATATTGACTAGGGCATCATCAGTGGGCTTTCCCTCGTTAGTATTAACAAGGGTTTTCCCTTTGAATCCGTTAATTTGTATATGTGCATAATCGAAATTATATATTATAATTATATATTATATATATATTCATATGATTTATATACTTAATTTCAATCAGTGCTCATTAAAATGGGTTAAGGCTCCCATTTAGTTGAATGGCAAGCGAAAATGCACGCACCACGTTTTAATTTATATGAACATATACATATTCCATACATACATATATCTATATTTTTGTTTTTGTCTGGCTACGTGCAATGCGAAATTGTTTATAAATTATTGATTAAATGACAATGCGCTGTCGGAATTTGATTTATGGCCCGGGGAGCGAACAACGCGTCGTTGGAGGCACGCAAGCAAATTGTGTGGGCACAAAAATACATTGAAAATTTGTTAAGCAAACAATAAACAATAAACAATAAAAGATGGCCGCCACGACAGCGACGTTCTCCACGATTTATGACAGCAAATTATATTCGAAAGGGGGGACGACTACACACAGTTACACAACAGCCGAAAAAAAGCCAACACTGGAGCTGACGCTGAAGCCTGGGCTGGGACTGGGACTCCAACTGCGACTGGGGCTAGAGAATAAACAAAGTCGTCTGTTTTTATTAATTTATCATTGGACAACGGCAACAGCAACAGCAACAGCAGCAGCAGCAGCAACAGCGGCAACGGCGGCAAAAAAATTGACATTAAGTCAGTCATCAATCAAAATTACGAAATGGAAAAAAGAAAAAAGAAACGCGGCAATAAATAAACGATAAAAGGTCCATTTCGTACTGGGAGCGAGCAAAACGCGCTGGATTTCAATGGCTTTTCAATTAACGATGGGCGCTGTGGGCATATCTACCCATATTTGGAAAACCGAATGATATAGCGATGTTCTGGAGGCCGTTGCGAAAAAATTCAGAAAGCGCTGGTTCCTAGATTCATTCACAGCCACAGATCTGTGGCGCTTTTATATAGCCAGGCATTATTCTTCTTGTATGTATATTAATTGAAAAATTTTCAATCAATTATTCCCGAATATTCAATATCAAATAACATTTTAATAAATCTTAATTATTATATTATAATTTAAATTTTACATATTTTAGTATTATTTATTATATCAATAGATTTATATATATATCTATACTTAATTAGGCATTTTTATTAATTTTCAGAATATTAAAAAATAAATTTTATATTTAATATTTATTTTCTTATAATTCATATTAAAATTATTTCAAGGAATTCATTTTAACATTTTATATTTTGTTAATATAAATTAAATATATTAATTAAAAAATGTTCAACAGAATATTAAATATTAAACTTTACATAATATTCTAATAAATATTTTTTTTTAATATTTTTAAGTACCAATATTTTAAGAATTTTTCTTATTTTTGAAGAAGTTTTTTCCAAAAATTCATGGTTTGGCGTAGTTAGGCAGGAAAGTCGAGAGTCTATTTAATTAAACAGTTTTAAACATTAAATAATTCTTTTAAGGTACCACTAGCCAATAACTTTTGTACGTGAAAAACAACCCCTTTTATTAATAAAAGTGTCACTTGAGCACATTAAAAGTAAGTTGAAAAATATTTATGCTGATGATATAAAATCATGTCAGGTAAAATTCCACAATAGTTCTACATCAAAAAGTAAATATTAAATGCGTAGCCGACAGGCTAAATAGATTAGCTGATATTTATTGTTAACATATTTGCACACTCCTACATAATAAAAGCAAATTATCTAGTGGTAAATAATAGTATAATCTTCTGAAGCCCCCTTAAATTATCTGTGTAATTTTTCTCTTTTACAAACTTATGCGTAAAGTATCATATAAATTTATTTATCATAGCACAAAATATTAATATTTAATACATATAAAAAAATTGTATTTAATACAAATCAAAAATCGTCAATTAAAACATGGAAAATATTATTTTATTGAATTTAGTTATTTATTTTATTTATTTACTTTGTAAATTTAATGACACTAAGTGTTATATTATATAATTTAATACTAAAAAAAAAAACATGAAATAATCAAAATAAAATAATAAATAATAAATAAAATAATAATATTTAAAAAAAAATAAAAAAAATTTTGTCTTGCTTTAATAAGATTATTTGTTTTTTTTTTTTTTTTTTCATGACTGGTCTGCCCCGTGTTTTGGCTTGCGAATTTATTTATTATATACCATATTATTTACAGATAGGAATATTCATATTCGTTTAATTTCATTAATTTTAACGTTGCGATGGAAAATCGAATTTTGATTTTTTCTAAAAATGTCAAGTGTTCGAATTCCGTACACTCCTTTTCTTGGTTACTTAAATTTTGTTAGTTTATATTACTTATTACTGAGCTGGTCTAGCATAGTAAATGGAATATTATTTATATTAAAAGGCCCTACGATGTCGTTCTCCAAACGTTGCTCTGGGCCAGTGACCACAGCTACGAACTTTGTTGTAAGCGTTACAGAGTAAATACCCAACAAGAGATTACGAGGAGGAGCAAGAGAAAGAGAGAGGTGGAAGAGGAAGGGAGAGAGAGAAAGAGAGAGAGAGAGGGCGAGCGACAGTGTTAAATGGAGCTTGTAAAAGGGCACTAGCTTAAAAGCCCGCAGCACATACTACTCTAATAATCATCGTCTGAGGCAGCTGGGCACGAGGTGTAAATACCCCAGATTATGCTGGGTGCAATTGCTACTGGTTGTGGGCAAACAGAATGCCTTGAGCAGTGCTTCTCTTCTTATTTATATATATAAACATATACATATGTATGTATATATGTATTTTTTTTTTCTTGTTGGCAGAGTTTCTTCAGCAGGCCAGCCGAAACGAGCAGTGCAAATATTTGCCAAGCATTTAGAGGTCATCGGGTGGGTCGGTTGGCTCGGGTGGTTCGGGGGCTTGGGCTGTCGAGCTCCTATCGACAGTGTTTGCTGAGTGTAACACGCTGTTTGCTTGTATTCCAGCCAACACTCGAGACGTTGATTGCGCACGCCAGCTGACTCTGGCTGGGCAGAGACTAGTTAATTTGATCGCCTCTCGCGCGCATGGAGCAGTTTCCTTTAGACTTTTGAAACATAATACGACCGAGTCGCCGCAGATTTATGAGGCGCACTCGGCCGATGCAGTTGGTTGGTTACCGTAATACTTGTATTCAGTTTTCACTTTTCGCAATGGCCAATCACAGGTGCCGATACCTGCTCGAGCGAATGGAATGGATGGAAACACCGTGGACAGCCAGGCGACGTTGTCAGACTTTGATTTACATCATATAATGCGCATTTTTCTCGTGTTTAACAGACTTAATGTCTGTTTATAAGCTTTGCCAGAGAGCTCGCCCCTTGCCCCGCACGCACCGCGCGATGCCATCAAGAATCTCAGCGACTCTGGTTTTCTTGTTGCACTATAAAATATAACATATATGCTATGTTTATAACAATCTGATTTATTGCATTTTGATAACCTCACAGCCCCATCTCTCACTCCGCTGCAGCCGAGGCAGCCTAGGCAGCCTAGGCAGCCAGTCGAGCGGAACAGCTCCGAGTGACTGTGCCAAATGCTAGCAATATTTGCGAACGTAATTTATGGTCCGCTCTTATGGTTCAGATTTATAGGGGCGTACCTCTATATATACGACTACTTGTGTATGGGTGAATGAATGCTTTTAATGATTTTATTTGCCAGAGCTTGAAGGGCGACGAGAGGCCAGAAGGCAGTGAGAGAGGAGAGAGAAGCCAGTCAGGGGAAGAGTGTTGAAGGATGAGGTCAGTGGGTGGAGAAGAAGAATGATAGTGGAGATAGTGAGATGGATGAGAAATCAGGGACAAGAAAAACACGGAAGAGTTCATGAGAGAAGAGTGAACAAAAAGAACTTGATAAATAAAAATGGGAAAAGATCACAAGAAGAAATCAGAATAAGAAAAGAGGAAAAAAAGGAGAGAAGAAAAATTAAGTAGAAAGAAGAGACCAAAAAAAAGGAATCTCAGTAGCGAGAAAAAAAGAACTGATAAAATGTTGAAGTGACAAATAAAGCTTCATTGAGAAATTGAAGAGATCAGAAAAAACGGGAAACAAGTTACGCGAAGAGAAGAGAATAAATTACTCTAGAAGACCACAATTAAATACATTGCGCTTACTTTTCTTAGAAGTATAATAGTTGATCTCATTTATCTTGGAACATTCCATATGTCAGAAAGGAATTTAAATCATTAAATTTATTTTTTCATTTATACAGTAGTTTTTTACTAAAGTACAAATTATATTTAATTTCTATAATCAAATTTGCTCTCATTTTTTTTATTTTTTTTTTTTTTTTGGGTTCTTACTGTTTGCTTCTGGTATCGGAATTCCCCAGAATCTGCAGCAATTATTCATGGACCAGATTAACTGATCAAAAGTATTCAGAGTGTCTGCTCTGCTGTTTCATTTGGGATTTTTGGGACGGTTATCAGAGAATTCTTCGGCCTTGCGGCACGTGTGGAAATGCTGTGCAGATTGCGTCAAGCGTCGCTTAGTCGAGCTCATCTGCTGCGCCAAAATTCAGTTCGGCCAAAAACTTGTGCAAATATTTTGAAGTGAAAAATGAAAGAGTCAACACACGTTTTACTCCGACAGCGTCTAGGTTGGGCAAATAAACAGAGCATTCGGCTTCATGCTGTTTGCTCGAAAAGATTCAAGCGCTGCTCATGAAATACTTGAGAATCATTGTCAAATATTTATGCTAAGCAGACTGCGCTCAGCTCACCTCGATCCGCGATCCGCGCAAAGAACTTTAGATGATTTAATATTTAAACAATGAGCACGTGAATGCAATGTGCCTGGCTAATTAACGAGCAGACCCAAGGAAATAAAATCAAATCGAATTCAAGCACTCAGCCAGGCAGCCGTCCGTTCAAGCGGCAAGGCGGCGACCCACTCGAAACGGTCTTGTCAAATTTGAAAAGCAACATTATTTTGACACATTCACCAAAAAATCACAGAGACAGAGATCGAGGCTGTGGCAGGGAGACCAGAGAGGAAGAGAGGGAGAGAGAAACTAGCTAGAGAGAACCGCAGTGACGTGACTTTGGCAAAAAGCAAAGCAAATTGCGTTAATCAACACGAGGGCAGCTCTCGCAAGCTACGTTTGCATGGCTGTCAATCAAGGAAGGCGGGTCGACGGCGTGACCATAAACATGAACTGTATACCGCGAACCGATCCCATGGAGCGTCGCTAAGCGGGGGTTAAACTGCCGTTGATAATGACA
>NW_022046071.1:43146-54324 GCF_001654015.2 Drosophila navojoa | reverse complement strand
TCGTTTTTCAAGTACTAGAACATATAAACATTATGATTACGTTCTGAATTAGCAGATCGCGTGCTTATACGTACGAGTGGATGCATGTAGATGTATGTGTGCATAGAAGAATGGCAGAATGATTACAATATCAGCTTGAAGGGTTCAGGGTATCTTCTTGTCAATCAGTTTTGATTAGAGCACTCTTACTTGTTTCATTTAGATATTTTAAAGAATTGAATGTGATATGATAATTTATGCTGTTCTATAAATAGATTGAAGTTAGACACGCGTATATATTCCCAAATTAAATTGTACACTAATAAATCTCGTTTCTATCAGGAAAAATCTTTAATACGAACTCCTCATCGCTTACGAACAGTATCTGATCGGAAGAAACTATGCCTTCTGTTTGCTGGATTCAGATGTTTCCTCAGTGTTCCAGCCGTACGTTCTTCTAGTTGTTCAAAAACCTTGTATTATATTTACATCTTTTTTTTCTGTTTGTTATAGAAACAGCGTGTCCGTGTTATTCCTGTCGTTAAATTTATGTCAGTTAGTCCCGGTCGCATTATTATAAGAAAGGGAGACAAGCCGTTTTTAATATATTTTATTATAGCGGGAGAAATTGGCATGCCTAAAAGGAATATTTCCGAGGTAAAATTAAATTAAAATTCCGAGTTCAATCGCTGACTATGAAATTTGTAGCTTGAGGACCAATTCAACTTTGGACCTGGTGATTGCATTGGCGATATAGGAATGTTTGAGGACGGCCCACGCTTCCAAACTTACATTGCTGCATGTGAGTACCTACTACTTAAACTAATTGTATGTCGCACTCAATCGTCAATCAGCTTATTAGTACTACTATTATTATATTTCTTAATGTCAACAAACATGTCTTATTGCGAGTAGATAAAATTAATGTGTTTAGCCTGAGTCCATTGAAAATAGGAAATCGGGACATAATGTTTTTGTATTGTAATTATAATTGGCAGAAGAAGGCGTATTAGACCCCATAAAGTATATATATTCTTAAGTAGCTGTCTCGGCATAGCTATGTTCATTTGTTCGTCCATCTGTTCATCAGTCCAACACCGAAATCTCAGAAAATATAATACTTAATATTTTACATGCACATTCGAGTATTCAATAGGCAGTACAAGTTTTCTTCATTACATCGTCCTGTTTCCTTTTAATTTAACAGATTTGAATATTAAATCAAATCAAATATTTTAAATATTTTGTTTTTAATAATCCGCTTCGAGATGTATATACACCATTCATTTTTCACAAGCTTAATTACATATATATATATATATATATATATATATATATATATTTATATATATATATTTGTATATTTAGAGCTAAACACGCGATATAAGTACGTTTGTACATGACAGAATTACTGTTGCTTCGTGACCAAAGGCAAAGGCTTGCACCAGCCAATTTAATCAGCAATAAACAAAGTTAAGTCCTAATTCGATTCAATCAAATTGAATAGCAAAACATAGCTGTTCCCCCATCTAGCCAATCATACCTCCGTTTTTTGCCAAGGAGGCATTTCAAGCATTGCCTGCTATGTATTACGAAAAAATAGGTTGGCAGCAACAACAGCTGAGGACCTCAAACTGATTCCCAATTTAGCTTTCACTTCGTAACGTAGTGTTTATTATTTTTATTTGCCTGTTTTCGTTTTTTTTTTTTGTTTTTTTTCTTTTTGGTCTATCGCATTGGAATCTTCAAACGAATTGATGGACTCCAATTTGCATTTCGTTCTCATTTTGCATTTGCTGTTCTTACCTTTAAAACGTGCCGGCTACTTAGCGCAATGCGAACTCCTGGTACTACTCGATAATGATTTTAATTCGATCCTCAAGCCCTACATGCAGAAGGTTTGGAACGATAAGAAACGAGCCTTGAAGGCTTTGGACTATTTCGATTTTTTCAGCGATGATCAGGTAAGCGAATGGAATTTAGTTATTTATAATAGTTAGAATCGGCATCTAACCAAACTCTATTATAGATTTTGAAAGCATGCAAGCTGTGTACGCTTAAGCAATATAATCCCTTGGATACAATTTACAGCCATGATAGGGGAACACTCACAAATGTTCACTTCGTTTTGAGTGGGGAATGTTTAATACTCCAGTGTCTAAATATGAAGGTATTCAGATAGCCAAACCGTAGCCAGAAATATTTTTTAAACATTTAACAAACTTATTGATAAAGGTTATAGCAAATAACGGGAAAAAAGTGTACCACCTCGTGGACACTTTGGATGGTGGAGCTATATATATTCACAGTGAGCAAAGCATAAGAAGCGGTCTGGTCAAAAATATGTCCATGCTCGATGCTCTCGATGCGGTCCATAAAAACGAAAATAACTCGGTAAGTTATCTAAATAGATATTATAACAAGTAAAAACGTTGCAGTCGCGCGTTACCGATTGCGGTATACTCATTCATACCCCATAAGCAATTTAGTAGCTAAGTTTTGCTCTAATACTGTAGAAAATTCAGCTCGATTTCCCACGCCCCTACTGGGCGTAGACATTTAATTTATGGCCAACTCATGAAACAAGCTAACCGTAACCTAGCTGCAACATTTGGATGCTAACGCTCCAAAAATAAAAAAAATTACAGGGTATTTTTTGATATACCACGTCCATAAAGAAGCGTAGCAATTATTTTTGGGTCATCGATAGAGGAGGTTACTAGTGAACTGGAACTTCTAGCTCTTATACTTTAGGATATAAACTTTTGCGGTTTGCCACGCCTCCTGTGGGCGGACATATATCCTCCAAAATTTGTGGTCTTGGGAGATCAGCCCGAGTATATATACCAAATTTGAGGTCTCTAGCATCGATAGTGTCCAAAATATACCAGAATTAAAAAACCACTATATCTTCAGGTCCGCCCCTAAAAGGCGTAGACATGTAATATAAAATAACATTATCTCACGTCCAAAATTTTAACGTTTTAGCTTAACAGCTCTAGGAGTTATCCGATTTGCCACGTTCCTAATGGGCGTAGATCTATCCGCCATAGCACGTGATCTTGAGCGGTCGATGCGGATCTACATTCCAAATTTCAACTTTCTCGCTCTCAACTAATATAATTTCTGGTATATCGGAAAATGCACTTTCCGATTGGCCACGCCCCTAGTGGGCAGATCGGGAAAATTTTAACACTTTATAAATCGAAGATATACACGAGTGTGTGCTCCAAATTTCAAATCTCTATCTTCAATAGCGCCGAAATGAACTGCGCTCATACGGACAGACGGACGGACATTGCACAAAACCAATATACTCATTTAACTTTCGTGAATGAGTATAAATAAAATAATAAAATATTGGTCGTAAGATACAATTATCTCTGCAAGTGGCAACAGTGGGAATTACTTCCGTTTTTCTGTCCATATGAGCCCCATTTCGCAGAATGTTTCAAAGTTGACCAATAATTGTTTGGTTAAATGTATGTAACAGGCAGAAAGAGGCGTGGCAGACAGCACAAAGTATATATATATTCCTGATCAGGGTGACGAGTTGATTTAGCCCCGTCCGTCCGTCTGTCCGTATGTCTGAGCGCGTCGATCTCAGAATATATAAGAGCTAGATACTTGAATTTTTTTCCTAGGTCCTTGTTTACCACGCTAGTATCAAGTTTGTCTTTAAAATCGAAAACTTGCTCCGTAATTTTAGATTTGATTACAAAATTATGGAAAATTTGCAATTAATATATGTATATCTGCTACATCAAATTACCCCCACCCCTATATTCACCCCGTCACCCACATATTTGTAAAAGGTGTATTTCAAATAATTTGGCAAATGCATGCATATGTATGTTATAATCATAATCTGAAAGTTTCTTGAGGATAGTCCATCGACAAGAAAAGTTATTAAACAATTTAATTTCCATAGTAAGCCTGTGTGTGTTACTTGAAGGGTTCAGGGAATTTCGTGGTCGAGCAGTCTCGACTAGAGCTTTCTTATTTGTTATTATTGCCTTTATTTTCAAATGCATTTTTTATATGATTGTGCAGCCTGGACAATTTAATACTCTATCCAGTGATTCTGATAATGGAAGCTCAATATCAACGGTAAATTTAATAAAACACTATACTAGTCCATGTAGCATTAAATATTGCGAATATTATGTGGATGAAGCCTACCCAAGCTCTGGGAAAATATTCAAAGACAAGAAACAGTTGACCTCTGATATCTATAATGATATTGAATCTGAAAGTGACACATTTCATGTTTCAAATTTTGTTGGGTCATCAAGCTCCTGTCTGAGTGTGAGTCCCTCGCGTTTCTTTTCTTTCGCTTAACTCTTATTGTTTACAGAAGTAATCATATTTTTTGTAAACTATCGTTAATATGTAATTTTAGGCAGGCGACATTGAAAGTCATTTTATTGACGTTGGATCACTTACGTTTGGTGGCATTTTCGGACTGGGCGAAACGATGCGTCATCGTGTAATTATGGCACGAAGTACTGTGCAATGCTTGTTGCTCCCCAGATTTTTCTTACTCGATAATGACCAAAATCCAGGAAACATTTGGCAACGGAGACTTTTCTACCTAGAATGTATCATTCCATCCAGAGACGCGCTGTTCGATAATTTTCTCAAAACTTTAAAGTGGAAAAAATTTAAAATTGATTTTATCAAAAGTTTAACAACTAATACGACGAATATCGCCAAGGATGATGATATACCAGTTCTATGTCGCATCGAAGGAGGCATTGATCTTTAATCATAGATTTAAGTTATTGTGCAGAGAAATAGTTGTATGGAAAAAGCACTGAGAATTTCAAACAAATACTTGTAAAAAGAACTGAATAAACAAAATTGACTTTATTTTGAGTAAACACTTCATAATACAACATTATATGTTATTGGTGATTATTAATTCGACTTACTAAAAATTCATTTCTATTTTTAATATTTCACTAAAAATAGGAATAAAATATATGTATTTTTTGTACTTATAAAAAAGAAGGAAATAATTTTATAAATTAAGGACTTAAAAATTCATATGTATACCATACACACCACGAGTTTATAATTTATTGCATTATGCATGTACCATATTTAACAAGTAAGAAGGCTCTAGTCGAGACTGCTCGACTAAGAGATACCCTGAACCCTCGAAACTGATATTCTAATCATTTTTCAATTCTTTTATGCAGGCACACATACATAAACATGCATCTGGGCAATATTATGTGTATTTATTTGTTGAATAATTTAATTTCTAGACGTACAATCTTAATGAAACTTTCAGAACGTAATTATAATGTTTAAATGTGTGCACATTCCAGAGCACAAGTCTCTAGTATTTGAAATACGTTTTTTTGCAAATTGTAAATTACAAAATCTGTGTATTCATTAAATGTATACATACATGAGTATGCATACCAAATTTCAACGCTCTAGCTCTTATAACTTATAACTCTTATATCTAGGCGTTCATACGGACGGACGCACGGACAAGACTACATCGACTCAGCTCGTCGTCCTGATGAAGAATATATATACTTTATGGGGTCTGCGATTATTCCTTCTTCCTGTTACATACTTTTCACAAAAATATACCCTGTTTTCCCATTTTCAATAGGTTTAGGGTATAAAAACGATTGATGATGTGTGAGCTCGAATCTGATAGAGAGTTTTTCTTTAGTTGTAGAATGCCATCAACTGCATGTTGATGTTGAGCTTCTCTATCAATCTAAAGCAATCAAATATTAAAGTGTTCAATGACATAATTTTATTCGTGTCATTAATTTCGCTTAGCATGCTTATTGAGAGGGGAATATCGATTTCTTCATATTTTGGAGCGCTAACCAATAACTTATAATATTATACGGCCAACTGCGAAAACCTTGAGAAAGCAACTATGTATATTGCAGGATTCCCTAATACCTACAAATCGTGTGCCAAATTACCTTATCTACTAATTATTATACACTTAAGTTATTCCAGAGTCCCATAAAAGTGAGAATTTTCCTTGAATTCAATAAAATAACAAAATGTATTATATTACCTATATTGAAGTGAGTCAGTAGTGCTTTGTGACGCAAGGAGTCTTGACTGTTGTGGCTGCCTTTTGGTAAGCATGGAAACGGTGAACGCAACTCTTAAAGGTTTCCAGCTACAAGAGTTGAAATTCTCTCGCAGTATTGATTCAACAACAGAAGCGAACATTTTGCATAGTGCGAAGGCATTATTGATATGGCTGTAACTAATTTACCAAGAGTTCCGGAAGGTCTTAGAGATCTGGTAAAAACCTATACTAAGGAAGTTTTACGCGAAAAACCCAAAGATCTATATAAATTCTCAGTAGATTACTTTGAAAGCCTAGCGGGTACAAGAAAAATTCAGCGAAAGGTGATCAAATATGAAACCCAGCAAAGTTACGAAACTATCGTGAAAAATCGCATTCGACAGCAAGTACCTTTGTCTCTTGCATTTCATATAATTCCTGAAAATCTAACCGAAGTAATCAAACAGTTCATCAAAGCCGTCCTGCGAGAGAATCCTCAATATTTAGTTCCATTCGCAATAGAATATTTTAAAAATCTTCAAACTTCGTCATCGAAACTGGGAGATATTCAGTATACAGCTTATGAAAAATTTATGGAGAAAAATGAGAGCCAGTCGCCGGCACGCAAGGTGACTACGTGTGAATGTGGACGTATTCTCAGCTCGACGGGTGGGACACCAGAAGTAGTACAAAATATCCCTGATGTGGATCAACAAATCGGAAAGCTCAACAAAAACGATCAGTACATAAGAGCTGTGTGCATCATTCAGAAATACTTTCGACAATATTTGAAACAAAAAGCAGAAAAGCTAATCCAACTTAAGGTTACTTCGAAGACTACAGATTTTTATTGCAGCCAAGAAGTCTTAAATGCTATTATAATAATTCAAAGACAATTTCGGCGTTTATTAACAAAAAAACGATCTAAAACTTCCGCGGAATCAAAACAGACAAATGAAGGACGTTACAATTCTGTAAAATATATGAGGGCTGTACTTATTATACAACGGTACATGCGAGAATATTTGAGAAATAAGAAATCGAAGAAGCAGACGTTAACCAAATCCGAGGACCTTACTCCAGATGACAATATTACCATGACAACAGCAGCATTCGTCATTCAAAGAGCATTTCGAAGTATGGTTAGGGCGCGGAGAGCCAAAGGACATATAAATGCTGACCTCGATCAATGCGATGAGATGAATGACAATGCTTCCGAAGCAGCATCTTATACGTCCGCCTCTACTGCTCTTCTTTCAACAGAGTCGGCAGGTGAGCATGATTTTGGGAGTACTCATTATGAAGAGGGCGTGCATCAACAAACTATCAAGGAAGATGAAGAAGTTGAGAACGGAAATACAAACCGACAAATGATATTTGGGACAGAATCTATAAACACAAATACAAATTCAGAAAATCGTAGTAGACAAGGTAAAAAAACTTTTTTTTTTTTTTTTTTTTAATTTACTACCCGTTAATGAAGTGAAAATAATTCGCTTATACTTTAGTCTCATTGTCTGTCTGCTGTTATAAACGTGAAACATATAGTATGTATTATTTTTGGATACGTTTATATGGTTTACAGATCTATAAATTATATTTTTCGCACCTTGAAACGTATCAAAAAATTTCTTTATGTCGAGCAGAAATGTTGAATAATAATTGCCTTAACTAAATATATAAAATTTTTTTCAGCCAAAAGTAATAATGAAACAGACCTGAGTGAAACTGAAGACGAACATATAAATAAAAACTTCAGGACAAAGACCCGTGATGAGTTGGAAAAACTGACTACAGAATATCATATTTCAAAAAAAGATCGTATTGAAAAAATAAAAGCTATGAATATTGTAAACGCCGAGCGTCAACCAGAATCGAATAATTTGACTTCAGAAAACAAAAGTGAAATTAAAAATGTTTTGATCAAACCTAATACTGAAATGGAGCGATTGGAAGTGGTAGCGGAGTCTCGAAACGACGGTAATTTCACTATTAAAAAAATTGGACACTATTACAAAATATTTCATATTTTAGAAGCTGGACAACACAAACCTGAAAAATATAGGAATGATATATTATCCTTGGAAACAACAAGTGACCTAGGCAATCAGGTAAAAGGAAAATGTAAAATCTTATTGGAGAAAATGTAAACACTGAAATATATATTTTCAAGAATCTAATCACTGAAACTGCAGCTTCATCATCAGGTAGCAAAAGCAAAAATGTCCATACCAATCATTCAGGTAACATAAATGTGATAAATATGTCTTTTTTCATTATTTCCAGGTTGTAAAAAATACAGTGGAAATTTCTATAAGTATAGAACAAGTTCAAGTAGCTAAAAACTGTTTATTTATGGGCCTTACTATTTTCGATTTCATAACTTTATTTTATTTGTTTTACTTTAGACATTATTGATGACGAGAAAAGAAATGAAGCTCAATGTGAGATACTTTTGCTTAAAACTGATGAAATTAAAAAGTGTTCGATAATAAAAGGTGATAGCCTTAATGATGACTATCGAATTTTCGAGAACGCTGAAATTATTGAAATGGGGGGCGTCGAGGATCAAAATATAATTGCGTCCAACAACAGTGCTTCATCTCTTGAAATAAGACCGCTGAGCACAAATATTTTAGATCTAGAACAAAGCGCAGCGCAGGCTTTTGCTCAACCTTTGGATACAATAACCACGATATTGGAAGAAAGGGCTGCGGATTTATCATCAGAGTCCAACTATGATAATTCACCAAATCAGGTAAGCGATGAAAAAAATTATGGGATAAAAAACATTAATGGGTAAATATTTGTTTTAGAATCATCCAATTTCACCTGCGCTAAAATCAGTTGAGATTGGCTACGTCAATCTCATAAATCCGATAACAGGTAAATGAATGTTTAAAAATATTAAATATACTCTAAGAAAATTAATTTCATATGAAATAAAATAGTTGTTCATACATATATCATAATACGCTAGTTACAGATTACAGTAATTTAGGAATTTTCTATTAGTGATTTTGCATTTTCGATTAATTAGCTCTACTGCCTTGACTATTACAAAATCATTGATAAGATGAGGCAGTCTGTTGACTTTAAATGGGTAGTTAGTTTAATATAATAATTTTGATTACTTGTTTTCAGACGATATCATCAGTATAAATCCTCACAATAATCAATTAAATGATACAGTAGATGAAAATATAAGTAAACTTACCACGTTCGCTGAAATTCCAGTGGACTTCCAAATTCATACTGTTAATACTAAGATTAATTCCGATGCTATTACCGACTCCCGAACAAATAATTACAGAGATAAGATTAATTCCGATGCTAATACGGAAAATACTGTAAATGAAACTGAAAAAAAAACTGAGGAAAATCAAGTCGATCCAGGCAATATAATGGTAGACAAATCCTTGACCAAATCAAGCCTCCAAGAAAGTTTAGAATCCCAAGAATACGAGAGCATCAATGCATTAGAGCCTTCAAACTCTGTCAGCTCCGTTGATAAGCAACATTCAGAAATACCAACCGAATGCACCGTGAATGAAGAATCCTTGACCAAATCAAGTATCCAAGAAAGCTTGGAATCCAAAGAATACGAGAATATCAAAACATCTGCATCTTCGAACTCTGTCAGCTCCATTATTAAGCAATATTCAGAAATCAAAACTGATCTTATTACCGAAAATACGTCAAATAGAAGTGAGCTAACAGAGAAAATTAAAATCGATATACTAAATTCAGAAATATCAACTGACACAAAAAGTTTAGAAAACTTACACGACGTGAGCCCACTTGCCACAGACATTAGACCCCAAGAGCAAGGCCTTGACAAAAATAAGATCACTAATATAAGCAATGCAGCCCCAGATCATTGCCAGAATGCATTGACAGATACTATAAATACTCATAGCCTAGAAAGCGCTAATGACGACAAAGGCGATCAGGTAAACTAATCAATCCTCTAAATCTAAAGGAGAAAACTAAACTTATATATTTTGAAAATTTACTTAGAGTCCCAAAAAATCGTCATCTGACGGTGGTAACGAAAATTCCGTCACCGCATCTACATCAGGTAAATTGAGAACATATTTGTTAATATACATTTTTTATAAAAATGCATCTTTATAATTATTTAATAAAATTACATAAAAAAGATAGTGCCACGAAAAATTTGGATGACGGGGATGACCCCATTTCTCCCAATACACCAACTTCAGAAATCCAAAATTCAATTGAAGTAAATAGCCTTCAGACAGTTTTAAAAAATATGCATAATCAAGCGAAGAATACTAACGACGATGCTCTTTACGAAAATAACAGTACGTAATCAGTTATACTTTTGATAGAGTTAAGTGTTTTAAAATTATTTATTATCTTGTTCTTTTTATTTATAGTATTATACTTTCATATTTTGTACATATGAGTATACTAGCTAACCCTGCAAACGTTGTTTTGACATGTCCATTATTTCTAGAAAATCTTTTGAAATGAAGTACAAAATAACTAATTTACTATATGTGTGTGGGGATGCAGTTATATTTGAAAGCGTTGTAGGCAACCGAAGTATGATTATTTATTACTAAAAATTACATTTAAAAGAAAATGCATACTAATCTCTCTTTGTTAGGCCATCTTTAGCCAACACAAACAAGCTAGATGGTTTCCCGACACGAGAGCATTTCACATATAGTTGTCTGTGGGAAAAGCATGGTGTTTCCAAATCTAAGCCACATACATACAGACAACGTTTGGCCTTGTGACTTATTGATTGTCATCGCGTATGCCAATTTGATTGGGAATTGAATACGCTTCAATTCAATTGATACATCTGTAGGAAATTACAGGGACTCTTAACAGCCATATATTTACGCCTTGAAACTTGCCATTAAAAACAGTGGCCTCAGTCACGTTCTTCATAAACAGAATCGTATGCCATTGCAATGTTTCCGGTGGTGTTTCAATTTCTTGCAGTTTTAAAACACATGCAACACTTTCCGAGCGGCTCATTATTATACCCTGAACCCATTGAAAATGGGAAATCAGGTATAATGTTTTTGTGAAAAAGTATGTAAAAGGCAGAAGGAATCATCGCAGACCCCATAAAGTATATATATTCTTGATCAGCACGACGA
>NW_022046071.1:22508-37229 GCF_001654015.2 Drosophila navojoa | reverse complement strand
TTTTTTTTTTTTTTTAATATTAGTTAGATTACTTAACCACACTAATATTAACAATTTGTTGCTTGAAATGGGTATACATATGTATGTAAATGTATGTATATGGATGTACTCTATACTATATAAGGCATGAAAATTTTGATAATTAATCTATTTATATTTGCAAAAGTTGTTTGTGTGACCACCAAACACATTAAAAGTAGCTTGAATGTATTATGTATAAAAGTACTGTTCCTTAACGCAAGTATGTTTATTTTTATTAAGTTTAACTCATTACAATAATCTAGTGCTACTTTCTATGTACAAAATGTTATAGCATGCTGCCACACGCAGAGCTCGAATGTATGCATTATATAAAAAAAAATTAATTTACATTACACACGCTACGAGCTATGAGTGTATACGGAAGAGCGTGGTCCACAATTTACAACTGCTTCATTTTTTCAGCTTCCTTGCGTGCCTTGAATCCACGAAAGCTTGACTGAATTTTTACTGCTGCATCTGTTGCGATTTTCTGCTTCTTTCTCACGAGGAAGCCTCGGAATCCTGCTTGAATTTTGATAGCTGAGCGCGCCTCGACAGAGTTGACGTCTGACAGGGCGGAGACGTCATTAGCCTTAGGAATCTGCTTCTGATTATCTTCCATGGTATCGTATGTGTGCGAGCACTGCTGACGTTGCTGACGTCGAACACCACTCGACGGCTGATGACGATTGCCGAAGCGTTGGCCGATGTTACGAGAACTATTCGATTTGGATATGCGGTATAGCTGTTTCCTCACACGATAGCCTCGAAAACCAGCTTGTATCTTGGTGGCTGCACTTTCTTCGGATTGCAATGATGACTCGGATTCGGGCGAGCTCGGATATATGTACATGATCTTTAGCAGCACAACTGAAACAAAACTGTATTTTGATTTTCCAGGCAATTACGCAGCGGCTGTGCTCTCATCTACAATCAGAGAAAATACAAAACTTCTATGTGAAGTAACTCCTTCACACAATAGCTCTCTGTTTCTTTATTCGTCTGGTATCTATTTGAACTGACTCTTACGAGAGCTATAATTGTACTGACGTATATATAACGGAATTGGCTGCTGTGCACCGAGAATTTTCATTTAATTTTTCCATTCACAAAACAAAAGGCCCCACTCATCGTTTATGCTCTCGTACCTACCTCACATGCCGCCCCCACCTCTGATGTGTTACGTATTTGTATCTCTTTTATATTTGTATACATTGTATACACAAACCTAAATACATATGTACATACGTACAAATACGCTTGTGTATATACGCTTGTATGTAAATATTGAAAGTACATACATACATACATAAATGTACTCGTACGTTCAACATACCCATGTACATATGTATGTGCCTAGCATGTTTTCTACATACATACATATATGTATTTTATTGTATTCGTGAATTTGCGTATTCGAATCTATGTATGTATGTACATACATATGTATGTCCAATAGTACGTATGCAGTCAGATCTGTGTGTATCTTGCTCTTTTGAAAATTGAAAATTGAAAAGTCGCGGATGCTTATGACGTTAATGATTGTACTCTGTTCCCACAGGGAATAAATAGTTTATTGAATTTATAGCCGTTGCTTATTTATGTTCGTTCAAGAACATTACGTTTCGGTATTGTGTTTCGGTATTCTTTCTTTATATATATTTTAATTGAAAAATGCAATTGAAGATAAAAGTGTTCAATATATCATCAGTCATCTCATATTTTTGCTTGTCTGTTTATTAGAATTCCATGTTGTGGACAATTTAAAAGATTCTTTCCAAACACTACTTTATGATTCGAATCATTAATTTACATACTTTATGGATTATTCTTTGCCTCTACCTACATACATATATGAGTACAAAGCCAATAATACTTAGAACTCGGACTATCAATGAGTTTGGAATTTATCTATGATTTATCATTGTATTAATTTTTTCAATTTTCTTGGTATTTTGCAGGTCTTAATTTTATGATAACAACTAATTAATCTATATAGCCTCGTTTATTTTATTCAGATCAAAACTCGAGGAAAAGTATATAAAATATGCATTTATGACATACACACATGAACAGACATAGATTATTATATTTGCATAAACAAAGTAAATCTTATTTCATCATACCGGATATTTATATATACACACTAAGTACTACTACAGTGGCAAATGTATTCAAAGAATATGTTTTGTATACCCTGAGGCCACTGAAAATTTGAAATCAGGGTAGAATGATTTTGTTGAAATGTATGTAACAGGCAGAACGAGGCGTGGTAGACCCCACAAATTACATATATTCATGATCAGGGTGACTAGCTGAGGCGATTTGGCTCTGTCCGTCCGCTTGAACGCAGGTCCGTCTCGCTGTATTTATGACTGCTTCGATTTTAGAAGATATGAGCTAGGGACTTCAAATTCATACGAATATAGCGCGCATATCGACTTTATCTCCAAAAATCGATATCTCATCCCATTCTTTTGTTATCGATTAAAAACATTATCAAAACTCAGCTATAAAATTTTATCTCCTACATCTTTAAAATTCAAATTTTAAATTTAGATTCATATGTACTTTTTATGATTACTTAAGTTTTGGTAAATGTACGCATTTCAATGTTATAATCACGTCCATCCACAAGAAAAGTTATTAAACAATTAAGTTTCCGTTGTGCGAATAAGTATTGAAATATCGAAGGGTTCAGGAGATTACGTAGATGAGCACTCTCAAATCTTAATTGTTTTAATAAAACATACTTCAATTTAGTTTTACACATTCGATAGCTGACTTATGTATAGAGTTTAGGTTTACAACTTGGATTGATAATAATTTTATTAAAGGTTTTTTAAAATATATATAATAGGTTCCATATTAATAAATCAAGATTAGTACTTGTTTAGCAAATGCGATATAGCATCTTCCGTTGCATCCTATGTTGAAGTTCTCCTCGGCGAATCATCGTATGAATGACTTTCATTACAGTTCGTTCCTCATACTTTTGGCGTAAAAAGTCCTAAGGATTACGAAATACATTATTATGTTATTTAAATTTTATTGACATGATTTGTTACAGATTATTACCTGCAAAATATTTTGCTCAGAAACCTGAGATCCGATAGCAAATCGTCGTTTGAGTTGCTTTTCTATGCGATTTAATGTATCCTGATCTTCCTCAGTGGTGAATCCCTCCGCTCCAGCTAGACTACCGGTCATAGCCGCATCAAGCGTAGATACTTGAAAAAGTCGAAGTGCTTCATTTACATGCTCATCCGTAGCAAACGGTAATAAACGCATTTTCGCCAACGATTCTGAAATTCGAATGATAGCTTCCAGCTGCCGCACTGTTATTGGAATACAATGCCGTTTATCTGCAGACTTCTCCTGCTGCCCAGCGCCACTTCGCATTAGAACATAACGACTTTTTAGTTTTTCTCCAGCCGCTTCACTTAGGCGCGGGCCACAATGTGTGCGACAATAATGGATATATTTCTTGAACATGGACAATGAAATTTCACCTTCTGCAGGATCGGAGGGTGCTGATTTGTTCGAGCTCAAATGCACATTTATTATATGCTTCGCCAAAGTGATGTCTCGAGCCTCATCGTGAACATCCTTCACAATAAATATCATGTCAAAACGTGACAGAATCGTTGGCATGAAATCAATATTTTCTTCGCCCTTTGTATCATCCCAACGGCCAAATATTGAGTTGGCAGCGGCAAGCACTGAGCAACGTGAATTTAGTGTGGTTGTAATACCGGCTTTTGCAATCGAAATGGTTTGCTGTTCCATTGCTTCGTGGATAGCAACGCGATCGTCCTCGCGCATTTTGTCGAACTCATCTATACAAACTACGCCACCATCAGCGAGCACCATAGCGCCACCTTCCATAACAAAATTACGCTATGAATAAGATATAAATATAAATTAGTGAAATCTCTTAAGTCAAACCATCCAGATAATAAGTGTCATACCGTATGCGGATCCTTCATAACCGAAGCTGTAAGACCAGCTGCACTAGACCCCTTGCCGGACGTGTAAACTCCAATGGGAGCAACTTTTTCAACGAATTTGAGGAGCTGAGACTTGGCAGTACCCGGATCTCCCAAGAGTAATACATTTATATCGCCACGGCGGCAAAGACCGTCCGGAAGACGTTTTCGCGATCCACCAAAGAGCATGCACGTAATGGCCTTCTTAATGTCACTTGAACCAAAAATACTAGGTGCCAAGGATTTCGACAGGCGATCATATATATCTGGTGAAACAGCAAAGCGTCGGAAGTTTTCCTCTTCTTCAGTAGTTATGTTGGTATAACGAGACACTGCACCAGCTCCCTCGGCATCGACAGTTATGCCGACTACGCGCATGTATGGAGCACGAACACCCAGCACAGCCTTTTCGCGACCATCTTGACGCGACGGCTTTCCAACCTTACGTATCGAATAAATACCTTGTATGAGCACGCGATTGCCAGGCACGACTCGTTCGCACAGTGAGCGATCGCAAAACAATTGCAAATGACGTGGTATCTCGCCTTGTGGCACAAAATCTGGCAGCTCTTGCAGTTTAAGTGTTTGAAAATCAACGCACTTACATTTGTCTGGCATTATAAAGAAGGGATCCAATGGACACTTGGGCCTGCCAGCCTGTTCGGTAGTGCACTTGCGTGGCAGTGCATAACCTTCAAGTCCAGGATTCACTTTTAAGTTTGGAATTACGGTACTACACGACCGACACATAATCGACATCCGGGTTGCCTTTGCCTGAATGCCGGAGGCTGCAACAATTATGCCAGCAATTTTAACCAAACGTGATACGCTGTCTGACTTTAATTCACGAATGTTTGTCGGATGGGCACTAGACATTAACAGTATTTGAATGTCATGCATTTGCTCTTCATGTTCGGGTCGAGGTGCTGTTATTTCATCAGCTACCTCACGTGCAGCTTCTTCGAAGATTTGCAAATGTTCAGTTGGCTGCTTGTTCAGTTTGTCGGCAAGCGTCTCATCGAAGCCCACCACATCCTCCATTTCAATTTCCAAAAAGTAGCGTCCATTTAAATAGTTTCGTTTCAAATTATCGCTGAATAAATTTAAATGAAAATTAATGATTTGATACGTATCATTCTTTGTGGGATGATAATTACCGATATTTATAATAAAAATTATCTTCGTTGAATGTACGAATGAATTCTTTATATTTCTTTTTCACAGCTTGTAAATTAATTTGTGCTCCATCTGGGTTATGATCGTTCCCAAAATTGTCTGAGAAAAACACACCAGCATCGTCGAAGCCTTCCATTGTGACAATAAACAAGTTTAATAATAAGCAATCAACTGAATTCTGCAAACGCCGCGTTATTCACAACGTGAAGCTGATTATTACCGCCAAAACAATGTGTGTAATCGATATCTAACACTCGTGCTATCCATAGCACTGCTATTTCGATTATATTTTTCAAAGGTAAATAAATAATTTAAAAATGTAATTAATGAAATTAAATCCTTTAAAGGAAAACTTTTATAATACTATTTTAAGAATAATTAGCTTCATACTCATCAATAAAAACATAGTCAGAAGAAAATAGATATTGCGATTGCTTGATCGTTTCATCGAAGGTATACATCAGACCACTGACCGCTCTGGTCAGTGATCAGACAGTTCTATATCTATTTTAATCCATTTATATCGATATTTCAAACACATACCACATGCACCAACCAAATTTAGTTAGTGCCACTTATGTATCGTTTTTCGTAAGCAAATATCGATAAGCATTCAACATCCCTAGAATTAAGCTGCTTGGTAGCACTTTTTCGCGTGTGTTTGGAGGGAAGTAGTCCGGTGTCTGATACATTGCTTATTTTCGATTAACTTACACAAATCTGGACAAGTAAAACTTAAAAAAAAAAATGGTAAGTAGCTAAAATTGAGTAGCAAAATGATGAATGAACTATTGTATTGTATTACTTACAGTCCTCAACAGATATAGCAATGGAATCTAGCGCTGAGCTTGAGAGCGCGCCCGGTGCAGGTCCCGCAACTGTCGGAATTGCCAACACGAACAATGTATTAAAGAAACTTGCCCACAGCACCGCCAACAGTGGCGGTGTTGCTGGTGGCGTATGTAAAGGATCTCCTGGCGATGGTGAAGCGACTGGCAACGCAGATGAGATGACTTCAAGGGACTATTACTTTGACTCATATGCCCATTTTGGAATCCACGAGGAAATGCTTAAAGATGAGGTCAGGACCGTCACATACCGCAACGCAATGTACCACAACAAACATCTTTTCCAAGGGAAGGTAACGTATTGAAATTGCTGTGTGCATTATAAAATATGTAGTTATATTAAAAAAAAAAAAAAAAACATATATATATAATATACATTTGTATATGTTTTAGACTTGAATATGTTCAATTCCAAACCGTTTAACCATAAAATTATTTGCAGACTGTTTTGGATGTTGGATGTGGTACCGGCATTCTGTCCATGTTTGCTGCTAAGGCCGGCGCTGCCAATGTCATTGCTGTAGACTGTTCCAACATTATAGAGTTTGCTCGACAAGTGATAATCGACAACAATTTACAAGATATTATTACTGTAGTCAAGGGTAAAATTGAGGAAATCGAGCTTCCGAATGGAATAGAAAAAGTTGACATTATTATTTCGGAATGGATGGGGTATGTTGTATGGGAAACTTATATTAACTGTCATTTATAATGGCTCTATCGTCAACTACAGGTACTGCCTTTTTTATGAGTCTATGCTGGATACGGTGTTGTATGCGCGCGATAAATGGCTAAAGCCCAATGGCATGATGTTCCCAGATAGGGGTACACTTTACATCACAGCTATCGAAGATCGCCAGTATAAAGACGAGAAGATCAATTGGTGGGACGACGTATATGGCTTTGATATGAGCTGTATACGGAAAGTGGCTGTTACCGAACCACTTGTTGATGTTGTTGATCCAAAGCAAGTAGTTTCTACTGCATGCATGGTGAAGGAGGTTGATTTGTACACAGTGCAAAAAGCCGATTTGAACTTTTCTTCGAAATTCAACCTTACCATCAAGCGTAATGACTTTGTCCAAGCTTTGGTTACATATTTTAATATCGAGTTTACCAAATGCCACAAACGACTTGGGTTCAGCACTTCCCCTGATTCCACATATACACATTGGAAGCAGACTGTCTTCTACTTAGATGATCACATAACTGCCAAAAAAAATGAAGAGATCAATGGAACGTTTCAAATGAAACCAAACGAACGGAACAATCGGGATTTGGACTTTGTCATCGACATCAACTTCAAGGGCGAGCTATCTGAAATCCAGGAATCAAATACATACCGTATGCGTTGAATTCATGCCACTTTATTAATGCGGTCCTAGAACTGCTGCCCTCTTAAGCTAGAGGTAATTAAAATATGATGACTAGACGTAAGATATAATCCAGTGCGAAATGTGCAACGAATTTGTGTTGCGTCTTCTACTAAGTTTAAAGTGTACCTTTTTAGTATACATACATTATATTTTTACAAGTGCGCCTGTTTTAATTATGATTCAAGAATACTTCTAAGACATTTGTACAGTGGCACATTAGGTCTCACATGAAAACAAAATAAAGAGTGCGGTATCCACACAATTTTACTGGACCTTCTAGTTTTCTTTGTCAAGAATTTTGTGTATACATATACAAAATTAAATAAGGTTCCGAGTAGCTTCTTTCTGCCTTAAATGTAAGCATTCCCATTCTAAAGAATTACATTTGTTAATTGTTGGATATTCAAAACTATACGATAATTACTCGTTTCGAACTTTAAAGACATTGAATCTTTGGATTGCAACGTTGAAGCTTTAGCGTAATATATTCTTATAGGTGTAAAAAATTATGATTCTCGATCGGATTAACAGCATATACTACCCCAATTATAGAAGTTACTTGGAAATCGCTTTGGGTTGAATTTTATATTTTCTTTTTATACCCTGAACCCGTTGAAAATGGTAAATCAGGGTATAATAGTTTTGTTAAAATGTATGTAACAGGCAGCAGGAGGCGTGGCAGACCCCACAAAGTAGATATATTCTTGATCAGGGCGACGAGCTGAGTCGATTTGGCCCTGTCCGCCCGTCCGTCTGTCCGTATGTGTGAACGCGTCGATATCAGAAGATATAAGAGCTAGAGACCAATTTTTTTTTAAATGTCCGTATATACAGCGCGCAACCTTATCGAGGATCATTTATAAAATGATGTCTCCCACATCTTTAAAGCTAGAGTCTCCAAACTCAAAATGTATATTAAAATGCATTTTATACTATTTCGATTTTTGTTAAAATTTACCCCCACCCCTATATCCACCCCCTCACCCTCATAATTGTAAAAGACTTGTGCTTTGGAATGTGCACGCATTTGAACATTATGATTAAGTTCTGAAAGTTTCATTAAGATCGTACGTCTAGAAATTAAATTATTCAACAAATCTCATAATACTGCCCGCACTGCAGCGCAGCCCAAGCGCAGTCGCTGCTTACTTCGCAGTTAGCAGAGCGCGGGCCTCTGCGTGCGTCTGGATGCATGTATGTATGTGCATAAAAGAAGTACATAATGATTAGAATATCAGAGTGGACGGTTCAGGGTATCTCCTAGTCGAGCAGTCTCGACTGGAGCTTATACATTTTTTAGCCCACTGAATTGTGTCGATTATTGATGTTTGTCCACTGAGAATTGATAACATTGAACGCCCTCAGTGGAATTTACTTGTAAAAATAGAGATTATTCCCTTTCGTTTTATCTGAGATCGATTCTAGATAATCATGTCTTGCTATAAAGTTTATTTCTGCCTCCTAAATTTATTTGTAGATATACCTAATTATTACATTTCGCAAATATGATGGGATAACAGATACAAAGAATATTCAATGTAACTTTACCATAAAAATATTATAAAAAATATTTTCAAAGTTACTAAACGAATATATACGTAATACGTTTTTTTTTATATTAAAAAATTTTTATTGCAATCAGTTAAGTGTCGTTTTGGGGACAAGAATAAAAACGAGCATAATTTAAATTTAGATAGGTATAATTTTAGGCAATAAATGTAATTATGTGAATGTATTAATTGAGATAATTGATTTCATTATTTTCAATATCGTTCACGTGATTCTGAACGAGTTCTCCTATCTCTAGAAAAACTTCGAGGTGTCCGGGAGCGCCTTGGAGAACGAGATCTGAAAAATGTCCACATAAGGTTAGTTTATAAACAAGATACCACAAAAATCGAAATTATATATAATACATATAAGTCTACATCTAAAATTTGGAATCTCTAGCTCTAAAAGTGTAGGAGATAAAATTAAATAACTAGCTGTCGATAAAGTTTTTAATCAATAATAAAATATCAAAAGTAGTTATTGATTTTTAGAGAAAAACGTGCGCATGATATACACGGACCTGGGAAATACAAGTAAGAAAACTCTAGTCGAGACTGCTCGACTAGGAGATACCCCGAACCCTCCAATCTGATATTCTACTCACTCTACACTTCTGTTAAACACACATACATACTACACACGCACGTATTAGAACGCGCTCTGCGAACTGCAGAGTAAGCAGCGACTGCGCTTGGGCTGCCCTGCAGTGTGGGCGAATTTATTTGTTGAATGTTTTAATTTCTAGACGTACGATCTTAATGAAACTTTCAGGTCGTAAACAAAATGGTTAAATGTGTGTTCATTCCAAAGCACAAGTCACTTTTACAAAAGTGAGGGTGAGGGGGTGAATTTAGGGGTGGGGGGTAAATTATAACAAAAATCAAAATTATATAAAATACACATAAGTCTACATTTAAAATTTGGAAGCTCTAGCTCTAAAGGTGTAGAAGATATAATTTAATAACAAGCTTTCGATGGGATTTTTAATCGATAATAAAATATCGGGAGTTTAATAAATACTCGAGAACTCGACGTACATTTACCTTAACCTTTGATTCATTTGGATTATCTTAAGACAATTGTCAAAATATCAAATACATATGAGACTATTATATATTTACAAAGATGTGGTTATATTGATATTTGGATAAAATCGTTATATCACACATCTGCCGATTTCTTTTTGTGTGTTTTATGGTTTTCTCAAATTGGATAAGCAAGCTAAGAAAATTGTTATGCAAATGTATGAACTGAGCAAGCAGACTATAATTTTTTAATTTTACCCATTCGATAACTTTATTAGCTCTATAGTACGGGAGATAAATTACAGAAAAATATGATTAAAATAAAATTATGTATCTGTAATACAAGCAATATGACGCGTATCTAGCTTAGCGTTTCTTTCTCAAATAAGTAATGCAGTTCATTTAAGATTTTCAAATATCATTACCGATATAATTTCTTATATTCAATATATAATTTAAGTAAATGTATACACTTAGTAATTGTAATTTACCACAGTTATAGTTATGCATCACATTGTCCTAAGCTTCGTCTTAGACTTTCTTAATCCCTAACTATTGATAATTTAAAAGGCGTTTTTACGTTACAATAATGCTAATAAATAGTCTCATAAGGCTGATAAATGAAAAGCAATTAGAATTCATAATTTAAGTAGCATTTATGTATGGGTCGCGTGTTGCTGTTGTTGTGCAAGGTTGAAATGCTGATATCTTGATGGTTTCAAAAATTTTGCATTATATAGACATCGGAAGTTCCGGATCGGCGATCATTTGTAAACTTGTTGGTTGATTTTGTGCTTGTGAGCATTATGGTAGAGAAGATTGGAAGAATCGCACAGGTGTTTTTGCTGTTCTTGTAGTAGTAGGAGGTAGTTCAAGAGTAGAAGGATTGAGCCTGTAAGAATGACGACTTTAGCAATTTTTTAACAACTACTCGAAGTCATCATAGAAAATACAAAAAAAAAATATGTAAGTGCACTAGTCGGAAGTACCGAGCTAGGGTTTACACCGAAGCTTCTGCTGATGTTTAAAACATGATCGGCTTTCTATACAAATAAATAAAAATTCAGATAAAATTGGTCACTGCAATGCAAGGTTGAAAACAGGAATTATATGACACATGTATATATCAAATAGCAAGAGATATCAGTTCCAAATTCATAGGAATATTGGAAACAGATATTAAAACGTTGACCGAGTCATTCTGAGTAATTTTATTTCGCTTAAACTTTTATCGTTCAAAGCCCATGACAAAAGCTGGGTGATTGATATTTGAAAATAGAAGCGCATTTTGCCGTGAGGACATTAATAGTAGTTCAAAATTTAAATATATATAGTCTGCAATGAGCTGAATACTTTTTGCCCAAGTAAACAAGTAATTTTATAAAGATATATACGTTTATTGCATCTTGAATGGGACTATTATTTGTGTTTCATACGATTTATCAATAATTTACCTAAGTCGTCCTCCACTGCGTCCGCCACTACTGGAGCTACCTTCAGCGGCGCCACGCCGAGATCGATCACGGGAGCGTCCTGAAGACATTTCTACACGGATTCGAGTGCCACAACAACGCGTTCCATCTAGTGCTCGGGTAGCATCCTCTGCGTCTCTTCGATCTTCGAACTCAACGAATGCAAATCCAGGAGGATTGCGTGCTATCCATACGTTTTTCAATGGACCATATTTGCTAAAGGCATTTTCGATCTCATATTTTGACGCCGATGATCCTAAGTTTCCAACATACACTTTACAGGCCAAATCCCATTCACGATAACGCGTCATATTGCTTGATCGAAAAAAAGTAACGCAATTAGTTAAATTAGCAACGACAGAAATTACTTATCACGCATTGGATACATTGGATCCTTTTATATTGTGCCACTGACCACCACTGTGTTTGGTCACTGATTGTGCCTAATATATACATATTTCGAGCAAAATCAAAATTACTTAAAAATACGCAACATCATATAGGTACTCTTAACACACTGCAATTGTTTTTTAGATATACCTTTAAGGTCGGTAACACAAAACAAGATAAAATAATAATAATCACAAAATCGAACTATGTATGTCAATAAACACAATATACCTATGTACATACATACATACATATGTACATACTTAGCTGACAAAAGAATGGTTCAGGCAAAATTTTTATTTTATTATCTATAAATATATAGTAATGTAATTGGATTAAGTATGTTCTAAGCACTTAATATTGTAGTAAGCTTCTCACCCATCAACAATTAAAAAAAAAAAAAAAACACGATAAATAATATCACTGACCAGTGATAATATACAATTTTCAGCGAAGATGCCAGACTGTCACTATTAGTGTGACCCTAGATAATAATAAAAATATATTAATTTTGCATAATTACAAAATAGTTCTTACGTTGAATTTTTTCTGTTATGTGTGTTTTAAAAATATAAGCAAATTCATTTCTTTCTTTTATATAGTTATTCCAATAGAGAATTGTAATTGTTATATGAATTTCCCCACTAACCAGAGTTAGTGACTTGGTTAGTGATTTTGCCTAAAGATCTTGTATAACTGCAGCCCTCGTTTCAAAGAAAAAGTATCGAGTGTATATCGATATACATATAAGAAACCTAAGGGAGAGTCAGCTGGGAAAATTTCATAACCTGGCATCGTGGGTGTGTGCTTGTTTAAATTGAAAACTCTTAAAGAAAAATGAGGATTACAAATAAGCTATATGCACAGCATATTGGATGGCATTTTAAGAAGCACTGGCAGGTGCAAGGGAGACGTGTGCCCAGGGATACAGGTGCTGCTGCTGAGCTTTTAAAGATGGGAATTCAAGTTAAAACACCTGACGAACTGTTAAATGAAAAGAAAGAGTTCCAACTGTAAGTAAAATTGATTCATGAAATAAATGTTTACCTATTTAAAAAAAAAAAAAACATATATACGCTTAGGGTTGATATTGTTGAAACAGTCCCAAAGCCAATCGCTGAGGACGAAAATCATCCGAATTGGCATACAACTGCGTGTCATATGTTTAAGGACAACAACGTTCTACTTGGAGGATTGCAACAAGCACAGGTTCTAACAAATACCATAGAGATAAATAGCTTCCCACAACAAATAGAGGACGCAATTTCAAATGGCCAATATTCTAAGGTTGTAGATCGTAATGTTCAAAATGCAATTTTCTCATCTCATTTGCTGGATGCGCAGCAAGTCAAATTGCCAAAGATAAAACTTATTGACAGACCGGCATATAACCTACCGCGCCTCTACGGGATCTCTCACGAAAGACGAAAGTACGTACCAAACATTTGTAAAATATTTAAATTTGTGTATGTTGTAAATATGTAAGCAAGAGGGAAACAACAAATCCATTTGCAGTATTTAATCAAATATCTATATATTTTCATCATATATAAAACCTGCCTGCATTAACCTACAACAATACTTTATACCATAGTAAATATTCTACTTTTCCACTTAGTTCTTAAAACGGGCATGCCATAATTATCATGAATGAAAATGTCACATAGACTTCTTGGATTATACATACATATGCATAGCTTATAAGTTCTGTGTGAAAAGTGTCAATAGTAAAGATTATACTCATTCTCGAAAGTGAAATATGTATGTTGGTTTTGTGCAATGCCCGTCTTGCTGTCCGTCTGTCCGTATGAACGCAATTGAAGCTAGAGACTTGATATGTCCGCCCACAGGGAGGTGGCAATTCCTCAAATTATATTGTTAAGCCCCTTTAGGGGCTACGTTCTTGTTTTAATATCTGTTTGCGGTTTGATTTTATATGAATCCATCCTTCTGCAGTCGTCTCGTTATAAACAAACTCTTGTTTGAAATCGAGAAATTAGCTGGAAGGTCTGTAAATGTTAAACGGAAGCTAATGGATAATGTAACATTTCAAACATCATTATCCAAAGATAATGATTTGCTCAGCTTTATACTTAGCGGAGATAAATTAATAAGCTCTTCTCGGGCCTTGGACGCTGTCAAGGGGAAATTTGATGGCGAATTACCCGATTTGTACCCGATGAAATGTGTAGTTTCAATACCAAAACGGCATATTTATACGGAAAACAACTTCTATCGTAAGTGAATTTCTTGTATTTTATTAAATGATTATATAACAATATTCTTTTTTATATTTAGCTATTCGGTCTGAAATAAGCTGCTCACATCCCCATACAATTGTGTCTTTCTTTGATAAAGCAATTGTGGGCAACATACACGGATCCGATGTATCGAAAACTCAATTCTATGGACGTTCTATGCTTAAAGCTTTTGTGGCAGCTGCTGCTCGTGCTAAACAAATTAACGGAATCACTTTCTGTTCGGATCTGCAAAAACCTGTTGTTGTACAATGCGTCCATACCGACGGACGAGAGTTTCATTTTGGAGTATTTCAACTTAACACGCTTAATCTGGACTCGACTAATACAACGAAAAACTATTGGTTCCATCGAGGCAGTATAGAAATGTTTAATAATTGTTCTTATAAAACTGGTAGACCACATATAGATGGGTATAACAGCGAACCTTTTCGTATTTTAAATGCCTTTTATAATAGCTCTTAAAATATACAACTTTTCATTCAAGGAAATAAAGTTGGATATACTAAGTTTATATCAAGTTATTGACATATATTTGACTCCTACTTAAAGTAGAATCCGTTTTTATACCCTGAACCCATTGAAAATGGGAAATCAGGGTATAATGTTTTTGTG
>NW_022046070.1:74941-101444 GCF_001654015.2 Drosophila navojoa | reverse complement strand
TGTGTGTCAAATAGTAAATACGTTGCCTATAATGCTCAAGCAATTTCAACAATATACATAAAACGCACTAAAATTTATTTTTTTTAACCAGTTTCATATTTTTTTAACCAAAAAAAGGTGAACAAATATTGATTTTGTAAACACGAAGCCCAGGCAGCCTGGCAGTGTTCTACATAGTGACGATCGTATGCTTATAAATATATTTTGAACTATAAAATATTTTTGTGAAAATGTATGTATATACATATATATGTATATACATATATAAAGAATATGTATACATGTTCTAACCAGGTTGATGTCCGCCAGTCCACCCGTAGAAAGTCCAATTCATCATATTTTGTCGAAAGCTCATCTGATTTTGTTATCGTTAAACATATTTTAAATAATGTTACATCTAGAGATCTGATACCTACTGTTTTCTAAGATACTTTAGATATTGAATTTGAAAATGTATATTATAAAAATATTGTATAGCATTGTGATTGTCTAAAGTTTCGTTAATATTTTGCACACACATTTGTATCGTCTAGAAATAGAACAGAGCAAAAGTCGATATATACTTAGGTAAATGCAGCTGAATAAGCTGACATGAGCATTTTCATTGACATTGAATTTTAATATCCCCTTGACAATTCAAAACATTTTTAGTCTCACTTTTACCTTCGTTCAGGACTGTAATGTTTCAAAGAAAGATGGTGACGCCGTGCCTGATCTGGGCACGTCGCCTACTCTTTGTAGCTCTAATTATTGGCATCGTTTTCATGATGGTGTCCTTCAATCCGTTCTCTAAAAAGGAAACAGCAAATCAAATGGATCATGTCAAGTGTACTGACAGATGGAAAGTAAATAACAGTAAAGGTCTAAACTTTAACAAATCCCATTGCGAAATTCCTTTAAAAACGGCAAATATAACAAACACATGTACAAAACCTTCTAATATGGAGATGCAGAAGATACTACCTCACAATGGAACTCAGGTGAAATCCCTTAAAGGATATAATAATGCGGATCCCGTAACGAAAGCGCAAACATTTACTAAGAAATATTCACCTCAAATTCATGAGAATATTCATTTACATAGCTTAAATGGGTCATCAGCTCATAACAGATATGCGACTACTAATCATCAAAATGTTGTCGGATCTACGCACAACTTAAAGCAGGAAAAGGCGCCTGAACAAATGCAAGCAGTTCTATTATCCAATACCCATAAACCATCAAATGCAACCAATACGATTAGCTTAAAGAATTTTAAAGCACAACTTTATAGCTCAAATCCAAAAGTTTTTGCTAAGCATATTAACTCGAAGCCCCAAGGGACAAATCATCATAATATTATGAATGATAAGAACCTTCAACAATCTAATATTATACACTTAAGTCAGACTTTAAATATGAATGGAAAGAATTCTTCAAAATTGCAGCCCCTAGCTCATAATTTCTTTACGAATGAAAAAACTAAAAATGATTCTACCATAATTCATTTACATAATCCAAAGTTGTTTTCTCCAAATCAGAATTTAACTAGGGATGAGAAGAAGCCAAATGAATCCAAAATGATTAATTTAAATGGCTCAAAGTTACAGCCCCAAAATTTTATATTTCACGATGATAAAATATTTAAAGAAATGTTATCATCGACTACTAAAGAGAATATGCGGGCAAAATTCTTCAACGAAGATCACCAAAATTTAACTAAGCATAACGCCAATGGATCATCAAATATTATTCGAACACCTACAGTGAAACAACATCAGAACCTAACACAAAAAATTGAAAATATCTTTAAGAATATTTCATCGTTCAGTATTTTCAACAAAGATCACATCCGAAAAGTGCTCAGATCTAATATTACGAATTTACCAGTACATAACTTTACAGTTAAAATTGAGAAAATAATTATGGATATGCTTTCACCCAGTGCTCAGGGCAACAAGCATGCTAAGTCATTAAATAAAACTCATCAAAACTTACATTTCAATAAGCGGAAGATTCCAGAATCAAAATTTAACATAACACAATCACAACACAAATTTGCAAATTTAACATCTAGCCTCAGCTCCAAAACTAAAAATTCGGCACCCAATAATATAGCTCATGCTCTAATAGAGGATATCTTGTTATGCAGCTCAAAGCCTTCGCCCGGAAAGACCATTTTTTTCTCAGCAAGTAGCCAATATTTAGATATTCCTTATAATATTCAAGAAATGAGGGCACATCAAGCTTGCGCCATTGAATCGGCTGCCTTGCATAATCAAAATTTTCAGGTTTTTGTACTGTTTGCTTGTCGTACATATCTGGAGAAACCGGCACATATTATTGATGCATTATTGAGCTATAAAAATATCAAGTTTCGAGAGCTAAATATTGGGACTTATATACTAGATACGCCCATTACGGACTGGCTCAAGTTAAATGATTTTTATCGGTCAAGGTTAGAGAAAATTATATAAAATATTTACATCTTATATATGTATATATGTATTTATATTCTACTTAGTTTTCTGATGCATCACTTATCCGATCTACTGCGTCTGCTAACGCTCTATCGTTATGGAGGTATCTATTTGGATATGGATGTAATGCTGCTGCGCACTTTTGAGGATTTGCACCTGAACTATGCGTGCTCAATGGGAAATCAGAGCATTAGTAACAGTATTTTGGGCCTGGAGCCAAAGGGCTTTGGACATCAGCTTGCAGAGTGGCTTTTGCAGGATTTTCGCAAGAACTTGGTGAGAGATTCATTCGACTCAACTGAACACAAGTTCTTGCTGCGGGTTTTGCAAGAGGTTTGCAGCACAAGAAATGTTACTCTTATGGTTAGAGATCCGAAACGTTGTAAAGGCTTCAGAGTGTTCAACGTGAGCGAATTTTACGAAGTGCCATTGAAGCAATCGGAACTGCTTCTTGACCAAAACCTGGCGAGTGAAATGCTGGAACGAATTAAGAATTCTCGTATAATTCATATATGGAATCGATTCTCCGCGAAATGGCCTTTGAAGACTGATTCAAAATCAGCTTATATGCAGTTGGCAGCGAAACATTGTCCCAAAGTATTTAAGGCTGCAGGGGATTTCTTCTCTTAGCTCACATCATATTTATTGCATCTACATCAATTCATTATATATCATTTTTAAGATTGTTAACCCTGATGGCTTGGACCACATAGATTTACCCAGCTGTTTTGCTAAAAACAATAATCGTTCTTAAATAGGTGCAATAAATAAAACAGCTTATTTAGACGGCTTGCTGATACAGCTATACAAACCGATTGCGTATATTTGCATAGATGGTAATGCTATTTTGCGACACGCACATATATTTGGAGCTAATTTACGCCATACCTATAAGACAATATTCCGAATTAAACTAAGGGAAAAGCAAACTATGCAATTCGCCCATTTATTTTCGAAGTAATTTTACAATTCGAAATCCGTTCTTTGGCGCCACAATTAAATGCCTATCGACACCCATATTAATTAAGGATGTAAATGAAATATAAATACATAATAAAAAAATACTTACAAAAATAGAAATAGTAGTATTTATGGTATTTAAATTTAGTATAAGCACTGGTGGTATAAAAACTAACTAGTGGTATAAATCTGCATCACATTTTATCGATTACTAAGCAGGGATGGAGAATCACTATATTGAGTATTTTTAAGTATAACAGCGTGTTAACAGCTAAAAAATAAATATAATTTACATCTCGAAATATATGAAAAAAAAAAATTATAAATATCTAATAAAAATAATTAATCATAAACGATGTAAAACTTTTAAATAATAAAAAGTACAAAAGTTTGTAACTTGTCAACAAAATAACAGAATAGAAAAACCAATTGAATAACATAAATTTGCTATTTAACAGCAGCACCACACACACATCGTAAAATCCTCTTAAAGCAAACATCAATTGCTGCGTCGGAACTATTGGAGATACAACCTTTTTTTAAATGCGTTAAGCAGCAGTGAGTGCTTTTAATAAAGTGTAATTTTTTTGTAAAGTGTAATGCAATCTATTGGCACATAAATATTTATACATTTTTCAAACATATGTGTTTTATGCTTGTGTTTGTTTGATTATTGCCACAAAATGGTGAAAAATGAAAAAAAATAAAACAGCAACGAAACACATTCATGCTCGACTGTGTGTATATACATACATGTACATTTGTATGTACATACATATATACACTAAGTCACACTCCTCGACTCCAGCTGCTGTAGCTTTGTACAGCTGGGTCGATACAATACTAGAAGAAAAAAAACAACAAACAGTATAATGTAGTCAGAAGAACTTTATGGAAATGTAAAAGTACCTTCTGCTACAAATGAAATTGCAGGCTTAATTTTGTGAATGGTTTTTCCATTTCACCTGGCGTCATTAACGTGTCTTGCTTCACCTTGGTGTGCGTGCCAATACAAACACATACATATATCTTATTTGTCAACTTGTTCATTAGCGGCTTTTTGGACGTCATTATATACAAAATAAATATATATATACACACACACACAGATAGAAAATAAGGCATCTATTCATATTGTTAAAATACATGTGTATGTGTTTGTACATAACGGGTAATATAAATATACCCATACAAATTATCTCTTATACGGTTGTTTATTGCACTCTTTGAGCTCGTTTTACATATTTACACATGTGCATACATACATAGGTAGACGAATTTTCTCAACTCTTTATTACATAAGTTCGTCTCAAACTAAGCTCTACTAGCTAGAGAATAAATGCAACCTTTTAATGAAGATTTATATCTATGAATGTATGTATATTGTGACAAATGCCACTTAAAAAGTAACTTAGTACTCTGTGGGTGCGTTGTAATATTTTCAGAGCGTTTGATCTAAACGATTTAAATGGCCTCAAGCATAAGCAATTAAAAAAAAGGTAGTTTTTATCTGCTGTGCATATAAAAGCACACATAGCCACGAGCATTAAAATTGGTTTTTGCTTACGCTAATTATTATCTTTTTTGTCATTTTTTTTTTTCGCATGCGTTGCGCATTAGTTACTGTTTTTCTATATGTGTATGTATATCCCATACTCACAGGTGTAAATGCAAATGCATATATGTACATATATACTTATATATACTTATACATATATAGATATAAATATACGTATATATTTCTAGTTAACAAATGTTTATTCGTAAATATCGTGAAATTATATTAATTATTTAGGTTTTCAATAGAATCATTTTATAAAACAATTTCCCTTCAAATTCGCTTGCCGCGAAAGCCACGTAAAATCTGTTAATACAAAAGTTTATAAAATATTTTTTAGTCAGCTCAAGTTGATTCCGATGTATATATTTACCTTTTGTATTAATTAATTTATTTTCAAAATATTTTTCCCATTCAAAAACGCATAAGAGCAATAAAAAAAAGAATTTTTATGTCTTCTAAACACTGTTTACCTCTAGACAGTTTTAATTGCTCTTTAAACAGCAAGGTTTTATGACTTAGATAATGGTTAGTGCATTATTTTTGTTTTGTTTTGAAAAATTCATTATCCCCCCTCCAGGCCAAAGTAAAAGCTTTTCCTTTCCAACTTTCCTGCAAGTCTAAAAAAAATGTACAAAAGTTGTAACTCATTCCAGTCGACTTCACGGTAATTACATGGTTTGTTAAGTAAACTAATTTTAAATGTAGCTATAAATAGCGCTCAAATAAAGCTACCTGATTTTTGTATTCACAGATGTACTATGCGATCGAACGATGATACACATATAATGCCATATAAGTTTTTGAGATTGTACACGGAAAAATGGAAACAATATCCAACAAATCCTTGATATTGGCTGCGTTGATTGCTTACAATGCGGTCACCGTGGCCGCTGTCACAGTCGATAGGTCAAACCATAGGCCTGGTTGCAGCACCGTCTACAGTTCAAGGAACACAACACTGCAGTCGCCGGGAAGAGCAGTAAAGGGAGTGGAGCAGTTGGTGCCGATACGAACGTGGCAGGAGCATGAGTTCTCGCTGCTGGGCTACAAGTTCCATTTACCATTTGTCGGTCATGCTGTGGACTTGGATATGGACGATGGCTATGGCCTCGATGATGCCTGGCTATTGGATAATAGTGCCCAGACATTATATGTTCAACAGGAGGACGCAGAGCAGGAGAGTTCTGAAGAGGGTGATCCCGCCAACAGCATCGTAAAGCTGCGCTGTCAAAATGTCAGCGTAGCTGAAATCAATGCCCAGCTGCAGCTCAATAGCCAGATGAACTATGAACAGATATCGCTGATGCATGTACCGGGCCACGCTGACGCAGTGCCGCTGAAATTGCAACAATATGAGAGTATACAGAAATTTAAATGGACGTTTAGCTCATTACACGATGAAACACTGCAACGGCTGGTTGCGCAGTATGTGCAACGCTTCGAATCGGTTGAATCACTGGACTTTAGTGAGAATTTGCTGAGCTGCATTCATTGGGCGCAGCCGCAGGCGATGCGACGTCTTCAAGTACTTAAGCTGAGTGGGAATCGCTTGGCCGACAATTGCAGTCTGAGTGAACTGCAGCATATGAATCATCTGTTGGAGCTGCACTTGGATCGCAATGGACTGCACGCTTTACCCGTGCAGTTCGTGCAGCACCTAAGCGAGCTCCGACTGCTGAATCTTAGCTATAATCGACTGTTCGAGCTGCCACGCAACACATTCGAGGGTGCACTGCAGCTGGAGTCGTTGCATCTCTCAGGCAACCAGTTGACCGTTTTGCCCTTCCAGCTCTTCCAGACGGCGCGTGAACTGCGGCACTTGGATCTCAGCGACAATCGTTTGCTCTCATTTCCGGACAACTTCTTTGCACTCAATAATCAGTTGCGTGCGCTCCTGCTGCAGAGAAACCAATTGAAGGCCATAGGCAAGCACAGCCTATATAATCTGCGTCAGCTGCGCCATCTGGATCTGTCACAGAATGAGCTGGGAAGCATCGATCGCAAGGCTTTCGAGTCCCTGGAACATCTGGTGACTCTTAATATATCTGGCAATGAACTAACAGTACTGTCCTCCATCATATTCCAGCCACTTGGCTCATTGCAGCAACTGGACTTGAGCCGGAATCAGTTCAAACAATTGCCTGACGGACTTTTTCAGGCGCAGCGCAAATTGGTGTTGCTGCGCATCGATGAGACGCCGCTCGAGGAGCTGCCCAATTGGATTTCGCGAGACGAGGACTATGTAGATGGGCAAATACTGCAACGCCTGCGCTACCTATCGATGCAACAGAATCTGCAGCTCACTCAGCTGCCAGCCACATTGTTTGGCAACGTGCGCAATCTGCGCGAGCTGCTGCTAGCCGATAATAGTCTAACCAAGTTGCCCCCACAGATTGCCAGCCTGTCGCGTCTGCAGCGGCTGAGCGTACGTGGCAATCGGTTGGGCTCACTGCCCGAGGCCCTCAAGGAGTTAAGCCATTTGCACTATTTGAACATCTTGGGCAATGAATATCAATGTGACTGCAGCATGTACTGGCTGTCCAGCTGGTTAACAAATGCGACGACCTCTCTGCGACGGGCAACACAAAATGCCACTCGCAGCCTGGACTCTTATGAGCATATTGATAACCAGATCGATGCACTCAAATGTCAATACGGTTATCCCGGCGACATGCTGCGCGTGTTAAGCAATCTCAATTGTACCATACCAGTTGTGGTGCAATCTTCAGAGCCCAAGATGTACAGGCTGCATGCCACAGCCAAGCTAGAGTGCATGGTTTATGGCAGTCCAACACCAGATATTATTTGGGTAACGCGTACTTGAATAATGATAATAGTGAACATTTGTTAATCACCAAAATTCGTTTGCTGTTTGCAGGTGACACCACGCCACAAGATTCTACGGCATCATGCCGATCCCGACAAACGACCCACCATCATCAACAGCGACAAAGACCATCAGCCTAGTAAGTTTGAACTGTTTGCCCTGACGGATGACAGCAACACCAAATCGCTGCACATAAACATCAGCCGACAGAAAACGATTGTGGGTCAGCGCGTGGTGCTCATTGAGAACGGCTCGCTGCTCGTGCACAATATATCGCGTGGTGATAGTGGCCTATACACCTGCTACGCCTTTAATGTGATGGGGAATTCATCGGCTGGCATTAGGTAGTATAAATCTATATACCGCATCGTATCAGATTGCTCAATTGTATTCATATATCATTTCACAGGCTCTACATCGATCCGATTGTATTTTATCGCGTCAAAATCGAAAGCCTTCTGGCGGGTACTTTACTTGCCACGGCATTTCTGTTGCTAACCCTTTTGGTACAAGGCTTGCGCAGCTGCCTACAGCGCTGTGGGCTCTGTGAGCGTTTGACCTGCTGTGCGAATCGTAATAAAAGGTCACCAAGATCACGGCAAATTTATGCCATGCTGGATAGCATCGAAAACTACAAGAGCCAGCAATTGGAGCGTTTGCGTGAGAATTATGCACAGCAAGTGCATCGCATACGGGAGAATTGCGCACTACAAGTGGAATGGATACAGAGCAGCTATACAACACAGGCCAAGCATGTCAAGGAGTTCAGAGACATGGGTTCCAATCATTTGACAGCGCTAAAAGATCAATATTACGATCAGGTGAAGAAGGTGCGCGACTATTCTACTGGCCAATTGAGTTGGGTGCGCGAGAACTATGTCTTCCAGCGCAATAAGATACGTAAGTTCAGTGCCCATCAGGTATTGCGACTACGTGAGGGCTACAAGTACCAGCAGCAGTCATTGAACAAGGTATTGGAAAACTTGCCTAGCTTTTATTTTGAGAACTGTCGCGGACGCTGTGAGGAAGACATTGTCGAGGGTAAATATTATACATATTTATATTTATGATAAGAAACATATAATTCATATTTATTTAATTGCAGACATAGACTGTTACTTCAAGAGCCAAATGGAGAAGGAGCTCCACATACAGAAAATCAAATCGCTGAAGGCCGCTAACAATTCGGCTAGTAAGGCTTCTGTCTACTATACGCCGCCAGATGACGAACTGTTCCAGAGCACCGCGCTAAATTTGCAAACCTCGCCAATACACATCAACTATATTGATGAGAATCTGGATCAGAAGAAGCTTGAATTGCACGACTTCAAAATGGATCCGCATCTGTTGCTCTTTAGCAAATCGCAATTAAATGTTTATCCAGAGGGCTCGAGCAGCAGTCAGGCAGCTGCCATGGCGCTGGCTTTAGCTGCTTGCAGTGTTGAGGATAACAATCAGAATGCGCAGCTTATGGAGGAGAATAGCATTAGTAATGTGGAGATGGGTGAACTGAAGGATGCGAGTGATGTTAAGAATTCCAAATCGTGTCCTGCTATTTATAAGGTGTCCAAACAGCGAGACGGTAGTACACTGCACGAGCTACTCACCACAGACGGAGAGCCACATCAGATGGTTCATCTAAATCCAGTCGATGAGACGACATTGACGATGTTGCATCTGCCCAAGGAGCAGCTCAACATCGTTGAGGAGGACTGTGACGAAGGCGCGCTATCTCCAAATCGTTATCCGATGAACACTGAACAAAGAAAGGATTGCAAGGTGGCAGACTCGACGGAACAATGTGAATCCAACAGCAGCCCAGACAGTTGCTGTCCATCATCCTATGAGACGGCAAATGCTACCCCTGCTACCACTTAGAGATTTTATTAATTTTAAAATATATTATTTAAAAAGCGAAAACAAAATGATTGGCCACTGAAAACACATTTAACTGAAGTGTTATTATTATTAATGTTTCAATTGTGTTTAAAGAAGGCATCAAACAATAATTGCGTGTAGAATTAATTAGTGCAACTTAAAGAATTCAAATGCTGAAAAGAAATGGAGTAAAACCACTTAAAAAAAAAAAAAAACAAAAAAAAAAACACAAGTCATACGATTTAAATAATAGTAAAAATTAGAAGAAAAAAAATTATATATATATAATGTGTCTCGTGTCGAAGGTATCATCAATAATGTCAATAATACTTGGAAAGCCCCCATTTGTGATTTCATCAATAACATATGAAGCGATTTATTTATAGAGAGCACATTAAATCTACTTAAATATATGCAGACGTATTTTTAAACAAGATGAAAAACAAATTTTATTGAATTCGTGAAATGGTAAATAAAGCAACCATACAAAATTATACACAAATATATTTCTATTAAAATATATTTCTATTGCTATGGTATCTGTAATGCCAAACGTTGGTATATATTTGATGATGGAGTTTATATCCATTCAAATAGTTTACACGGATACTCAGTATATTTTAAATCTGAACGAACAAAAATATGGGAATAGTTTCAATCTAGGGTTCGGGACATTCGGGCTGTTTGAGTACTTCGATGGCACAGGGATTGGCATCGATCTTGCATGGCTCGGATTCAGTTTCCACTTCACTGAGATCATAGTCACACTCGCACGGGAAGCACTCCATTTCGAACTCCTCGCCTTCGTCTTCGGCTTCCTCGCCCTCGCCATAAAAGCTGAACTTCTCTTGGCTTAATGTGCTCACCTCTGAGGTGATCGAGCACACCGAAAGCTCAGAGTCAGAGATGGGCAATGGCACCGGCTCTTGAGGCAGTAGAGAATAGTCGTAGACAGCGATCTCCTGGGCGAACCACAATGTAGGCTTGATTTCCTCGGGCTGGTCCTCTTCATTTCCAATTTCGTCCTCCTGGTTGTATTCGTCCTCCTCTACATCCCCAGATGAGCGAATAACTTTGAATTTATAATCGCCCGGCAAGAAATAGCCAAGCAACATGTAACGATTATCAAAGCTGAATACAGCCGGTCCATTGGGATAGAGATTGTCCCAGAGACCGTGTAGAATAGTGCACTTATCATCATTGCCAATATACAGCTCAAAGGGTCCCATGCGGACATTGCTGTTCCAAGTGGACTTAAGGCGTACCGTCATGCAGCAGTTGTCCTTTTCGGTCTTAAAGCTATAGATACCAACACCATGGCGATAGCCTTTATACCAATCGCCCGAGTAAGTGTCTCCAATAGCATAATTATAACGACCCTTGCCATGCTTCAGATTCCTGCGCCAATTGCCCTCGTAGACGGAGCCATCTGGATAAATGAATATGCCGCGGCCACAGCGAACGCCACAACGATACTGGCCATAGTATCGAGCACCATTCTTAAAGACATATAGACCGATGCCATGACGTCGTCCCTTGCGATAATTGCCATCGTACTGATCGCCATTGGGTAAAATAGCCCAGCCACGTCCATGACGCTGTCCAGCTGCATTGCGTCCACCTATGTATTTCTATAGATGAATGAGGATAGAACAGATGGAAACAGTGAGCTGGAGAGACGAAAAAGCCCAGTTGACCTACTCCAATATTTGGTCCCTCATCTTCCTCTTCGGGAAAGGAGAGTTCGGTTTCATCAGACCCCTCTGAAACGCTCATAATATAATTTTATTTTATTTATTACTTCGCCTTGTATGTAATAAATATATCGTACTTAAGTTAGTTTTGGGAACTGTGTTCTATATTTACATAAACTATGTTAAATTTATATATCTAGACATGTATGCTAGGCGAACGCTTGCTATGTTTCCAGCGTGTAGAAATAGTTGGCCAGCGGATAGCGTATGAAGAAGGCCAATAAGGTGCACAACAACTGGAAGGACATCAACATTTGAGTGGCAATCCGTTCATGCACCGGTCCAAAGATAAACAACACAAAGTTGATAAGCGTGAAATTGTTGGTGATCACACGTCCATCGGGCTGCTCCTGCCAGCTAATCAGATGGAAAGTGCGAAGAACTTTAGCCATCAATCGACCCAGGCTACCCAGTTCGTTCAATCGAAATTCCGTTGTGCTGATGTGCAACAAATCGGTTTTGGCATCATATTTGGGCAGTCGATGCCGCGGGCAGGGCACAAAGTGAAACAGCTGCGGGGTTGAGTACAAAAAATTGAGTATCTGCGGCAGAAAGAAGAGCAAAAGCGTTTTGCTAAAATGACCCAAAATGCCAACAACAGCGAAGGACATGCCGGCAAAGTAACAATAAGTATCGCCAACAAAAACCTGTGCTGGATATCTGCAAGTAAATAACAGGAAATCATTTCAAATACAACGATAAGATAAGTTATAAAGTAAGGTCACACTGGGCACATGAGAATGCATGTATATTAAAGCAACAAGCGGTATATCTGTACAAATAAAAACAAAAATAATCTAGCCCTTGTTTCGCTTTATCCTAAACATAAATTTATGTGCAAAAAATTATTACGATTATAAAGAGCACAATTTTATTAAGCCAAATAATTAGGAGAATTATTTATATGAGCAACAGTGTATATAGTAAGCGAAGGTTGTACCTATCGCCAAGGCGAGCATGTATGCATATAACGAGTAATAGAGTGACGTCACAATATTACAAATTATAATTGTGAGAAATTACCAGCCTATGAACTGAAATAAAAAATCTATATAGTGCTTAAAATTAAGGTATGATTATATTTCTTTGTTTGCCGCTTATAAAGGAAATCTGAAACAATTCCATTCTATTTGTGCTCAATATTGAACAGCTGAGAGACGCAGACAGTGCTGCTGAAAAAAAAGAACAAGGCCAGCGACAGCTGTGCGGGTGGGCAGCAATGTGTAAAAAGTGGGTGTGTTAGCCGAGAAAAAATTAAGGAAAAATTAATAAAAAACGCAAAAATCGCCTGCAAAAGGAAAAACTTAAAAACCATGTACAGTGTGTAGTTTTAATCACACACAATGGCCAGGAGCGCGGCTCAGAATTTAACAGCCGGCGGCCGTCTGGCGAATACCAAAAGGCTTGTATTGTGGTCTGTGGTGCTGGTGCAGGTGTGCTTTATTGCCTGCATTTGGCTGTTACAGAGCAATCACAATCAGCTCCAACTACAATCCACTAGTAACAAAAACAGATTGGAGCTAGATGTGGGGCGTGTGCATTTCGTACAGCAGGCCAGGCAAGCCAAGAAGTCTCTTGCCTCATCCCATTGTCAGCGGAGCGAGAACATAAATCGATATCAACAGGATTTCTTTCAAATGAAAATCGATCGAATGAATCGCTCTGCAGATTATGCTATGCCGGCTTACATGGACATGGACTTGGCTCCCACTCTATGGTGCTACAGTGAGGGCACGCTAAACGAATCCCGCCAAGGACGTAACAGCGTAGACTATTTGCTGGCACAGCCACAGTGCCTGTGTGCCAGCGGCTGGCATGGACGTGACTGCGGACAGCCGGAGATTATATGGCGAGCCCTGATGACGCACAGTCGGGCCAGCAAGCGAGGCGGCAACGAGGCGCCATTGAAGCTGCATGAGGCGAGCAGTACGTCATTGAAACGCCTTTACTATATACTTAACTTAGGTGCCTGGGAGCATATAAATATGGAGCTGCTGGAACTGCAGCTGCGCACACTTATCAAGGTTGTGGATATATTTCTCATTTATTATTATGTCAGGGACAGCAAGGATAGACTGAAACGGCGCACGCTCGAGCGCCAATTGGACGCGATACCTATTCCCAGCTACCTGCTTTATCAGTGTGAAGGGGGACAGAACCCTGGAAACTGCAGCGGAGCAGCGACCTACAGCTACTTTCGTCACCAGCTATGGGCCCGATGCGGGGTGCAAATGCAGCCCACGGATTTGCTGTTGTATGGCAATGGGGGAACTGTTTATGCGCCGGCAGCCTTGAAATATCTCAAATACTTTGCAACTGATGTGCTGCCCTTGCGCTTTAGGGTGAAGCACAACGTCTACGGGTTCTACTGGCAGCATCCGCAGCTGGCACGCTTGGATGGTGTCATCAGTTCCCTAGTGCATCTGCACAACGCCCAATTGGATCCGCAAAGGCTGGAGCGACAGGCGACCTATACGCTGGGCGACCTCAATCATTTTGGCGGCTGGAGCTGTGAGCTTTGCATGCCGCCTGAACAGATTGTTCAAATGCTGACAGCCAAAGAAACTGGGAATAGCCCACATATACGAATGCCCAACGAAACGAGAAGCTCCCGCATCGATGCCGACTACATACAGCAGCTGATTGGAGCTGGCATCCTGCTGGATGGCCACACAACGTTGCAGCGTTTGCGGCAACAAAGTGAGAAATATTATGCGCCACCGACGGCGCTGCTTTATAGCAGTCAATTTGGACAATTTCTGGTCAATTTGTATGATACGAATACACTGGACGATGTGCAGGAGGACGAAGACTAAGACTAAGAAACCTCCATTATCCTATTCGGCTATATATATATATATATATATATATATATATATATATATATAAAGATATATGTGCCTGCTTTCCAAAACATCAATCGAACTTATATGATTTTGTTTCTTCATATCAAACATATCGCCATCATTATAAATATTAATATACAATATGTACATCGTCTGATTTTTCATAAAAATGATTCAAAATTTAGTATCTCAGCAGGCAGACAGCGCCGACAGACAGACAGATCTGTGATAAGGAACTAAACTAGAAATGAATTTAAAAACGATTCTCATATTTCATGGAATTTGCTGTTGTGAATTAAGTTAAAAGTATGTAATTTAAGTATGCGGATTCATAATATGGATCATTTCGTTTGTTTTTAAATATACATATATATATTGATAAATGTTATAAGCAAATTTAATTTCAGCTAATTTATGAAATAAATCAAATTTGATTGAATAAATATTTAAAGTGCTTTTCTAATGTATACTAAATTATTTAGAAAAATCTTTTTGATTACATTGCTCACTTACCTATTGAATTTCCATAGAGCTAAAGATGTAGCAAAAAAAGGTATCATAAAGTAGAGAGAAAATTGATGTGATTCCACCTGATGACCCAGACTAAGTTCCATTAGATTGAATACCAATACTGAGCCGGCAATGATAATTGATTGACCCACCTCCAGGCCATTGATGCCAGCGAGTATATTAATAGCATTTGTACAGAATACAGCCAGACTGCCCATGAATATGTAATAAAATATGCCTGTAATATACAATGAAGAACATATATGCATACATATGTAGGTAACCAAATCCTTACCAATATTAACTGATGTACCAAAAAGTCCGCGTGCAAAGTTGGGCATCATGACCGTCGTGGAATTATAGTTGACATAATAGACCATTAACAGAGGCAATGTCGCTATAGTGGGCAGCAGAAGTTTGTGCCGCCAGCGTAGGTCGAGTACATCGTCGGCAAAGCCAAGAAATATCATACAGCATATTGATAACAAAGCGGCAATTAGTTCCACAAACTGTTTCGGAAGATAACCATAAAGTAATATGTTTGTCTTCGTTGAATTGACTCATCGTAAATCACCTTATCGTGGGGAAACGTGACCGGCTTACCGCCAGTAACTGCATCCGTGGCGGCATCTTTATCAAATGTAAATGGTATGGGTATAAAGAGAAACATTGAGATCAAGAAAACGCATCCAATAATCACGCCATAGGACTCGGGACTGAGCAAAAATCATACAGTACTATTAATTAAGAGTATATGAACAGGACTATCAGCATTACTTACACCTGTGGCTTGTCCTTTTTGCACAGATCTCGGCCGCACAAATTCGCTTTTATGAACATTTCACGGAGACGGGGTATCATGCGTACCGTCATGAGGTACGCACCCACAGATATGGAGCCGATGATCGCTATTGCTGTCGTAGACATGTTGCACTTGCACTAATTAGATTAGAACTGCAGGCAAATCAATTGAACAGACTTGTATGACACCAGCTTAATATATGGGTTTGAATGCGCAGACTTCGAACGCACGAAAAGCGAAAGATCAACACTCAGAGAATCATTCTCTCCTAAGGTGATGAAAAGCTGGGCACAAATGTACACGCAATATTACGACAACAGATAATAACAAATACAGCTGTTCCTATTGGTGCCAAGCGGCCCAGCAAATGGTAATCACCCTATTTAAACGCTATCGATTGAAAATATAAATAGTTAAAAATATATCGATATGTCATCGGATATACGAGTACTTTACTGTCTTGGAAATTCTAACAATAAAGCGGGGCATCCGCAGTCGATAAATAAAATAATTTGCTGTTAAATGCGTTTGTAAATAAAATAAATTTAGTGGAATTGAAAAAAATATTAGGATTAACAACTTTATGGTTTCTTAAATAATTTTTAAAATTTTATTTAATATCATTTTGTAACCGTTCAGACACTCAACTCCAATTTTATACATGTAAATAAACATTGCAATAAATATAACAGAATTAACTTAACGAGAGAAAATACTATTGTTTTTAAGTTGTTGTTGGTCCAAAGTTGTATTTGGCTTTGTTGCCAGGATACTGATGCTATCGCTCGCGAAAGAATGGGAACACTTTTTGTAATTCCGACTTCGACTTGCACGCCTCCACCTGTGGAAGTGCCTCAATAACATTCAGCATGTAGATTTGTAACTGTTGTCGACGTTCCTCAACAAAGACAAGATTCATGTTGCCAAAATGTTTTTTGGGCGGAAACTCGATGGAGCTGATTATGTTGGGATGCGTGCGTAGCAACGATTTATGTAGCTTGTTGAATTCACTATAACGACGAAACAGTGTCCAATGCTCTAGCCGCTGGCGCATTGTAATATGCATCTCGTAAACATAATGCGACCCCGAGCGTGGTGTATTAACAAGTTTTACATGTGGAATGGTAATCAGAAAGTTGGAGCAGAACGACGATGAGGGATCGATGCCTGTTTCGTTGAACTGTTTGGTGAGACGACGTATCAGTTGTCGATTTTCTAACTTCAACTCAGCCACCCGTGTTTCCAGTAGTGCACAGCGTTCGGTTAGTTGCGTTACCTGCTCCGCCAGTTGCATGGTCTGCTGACTGTTAGCGCCATTGCCTGACGACGAGGATTTGCTCCACTGCGAGGAAGTATCACTGTGATCTTCAAACAGTTCCTGAGATTCTTGTACAAGCTCCTCATCTTGGCCAATTGACGGTACATCGGGTAGTGGAGTTTTCAGAAATTCCAATTCCGGTTCTATTGGATCACATGGCGCTTTACAAATGGGTTCTATTGGCATTGCCTGCTTTAATTCCTGCTCAACTGCATCTCTCGCCGTAATTTGCTGAACTTCAAGCATTTCTCGAGGACTAAATGCCCCCAGTAGGTCCTCTGTTGAGCTGGCACATACAATCGGCCGCTTCACAGCATTTGCTAAACGTCCCTTCTTGCGTGCCGCCACAGGTACGGGCTGTGGTGCATATATGATTGGCTCCTCCTTGACAATGCCAACAGGCACGGAACAACGTTTGGGTGCATTAAGTTCGGGATTTTCAACGTTAAGAGCAAAGAGCACATCATTGAGACTGTCTAGTATCTCGGGCAATTTTTTGGCTACCTCCTCATTAAGCAACAGCGACCAGGGCGTATAGAAACGCTGCAGTTGCGCCTCGTCATTGAGCCAAGTAAGAACATGACTCATTAGACGCTTTTCGTTGAGTGTAGCGCGTATGAAAGCGCGGCCACGTCCATGTTTCGTCCAGATCTGCTTGAGTCTCTCGTAACGCTGTTTTTCGTGTGGTGTCAACTGCGTTTCACAGAAGTCCCAGAAAGTCGTTTCATTGTTGTTGCTGGTGCTGCTGCCACTGCCACCTGTTACGATCTCATGCATATTTTGAAAGATGCTTGCGGCCGTCAGTGTAACATTTAACGTTTGCCGTAAGCCATACGAAAGTGTTTCCTCCAATGCCTCACACAATTCCTGTACAACATCATCCTTTTCCGTGGCTAGCTCGCGTTTTCCACTGTAAGTTTCACTTGTTTGTTGCGCAGTTTGCTGTAATCGTCGAAAAATATCCTCTCTGCGTTGACCAAATGTGCACCCACCCAAAGTGGCACGAATCGTTTCAGGCAATGCATTTTCGGGCATTTTCTTATGTTTACATTGATGTTATATATATCTATCTATATATTGCGCCTGTTATTGTTTGGCTATTTATTTATTTGCGTTTTCATTGTTTTCTCTATACTAGTGTTTGATAATTTCGAATTATACAAGTATAGTATATCGATAAACTTATATTTAGAAGTACCACTAAGATAATGTGTGCTTATCCACACAGCTGCTTTTATTTCAGTAGTTTAATAATTTGTGGAGAATACTTAACTTTGGTACACCAACAACATACTTTTATGCTATTCTTCTTATTCCTTTTATTTATCGACGCCTTCAGCTATTAAAAAAATGTACAAGTTTTACAGCACTGCTTAATCCACGCGATTCACAAATCAACAATTAAATATCACTAACTATCGGCTAAGTTGCGTTTGCGCATCACCAATCATCGCAAAACTAGCATTAAATTTGCGCGTAAAAGAATGCCAAAAATTGGTTTATTGCAACAAATTTATTAAACGCGTTTAAGTAAATAGCAACAAATGTGATCATACAGATTCACATAAATAAACTGCATATTGGGTGTGCTAAAAATGTAAGTTTTCTGATGCGTGAGGACGATTTGTTAGTTTTCTTTTGTGTTCGTTCGTTCGTCGTCTGGTCGCACGGTGCGCTTCATTGACTTTTCGAGCGAGTGTAAAGCATAAAAATGACCAAAACTACCTAAAATATTTCGGTTTTTGTAAACCGAACTCATTTGCAATTGTCCACAAGTGATTTTGTTGATGATTTTATTCCAATCGAAAATCGTTAGAGCGTTTTGCTAGCAGCTGCATTTAAATTACGATTTCGTGGAAAGCGTAAAGAGGGGAAACAAACAGAAGCGGAACTAAAAAAAAAGAAAACAGAAAAAGAAGAGAAATACGAAAAAACAGGCGCCGATGACGGTCCATATGGTCAGCAAGTGCAGGACTCTGTTTATATGTGTTTGTGTGTGTATTTCCCATTGCAGCCAAAATCGCCGCTTCACAAATGCCACAACAAAAGACGCTACAATTTGTCTGAATAGTAAACAACTAATATACTAAAGTCACAACAACAAATTCAACAACTATCAAGAAGCAAAAATATAAACAATGAATCCGGCTGAGCTGCGGATGATGTGGATGAGCAGCCAATACAACTCAGAGCGCATTACATTGGAGGATGCTGCAACTCTATTGGGTCATTCAACTGTTGGCCTATCCGTTATGGAGGATATGACACATCAGCCCACTTTGGTAAGTCCTAATGGGACCATTGTTCCCTTGTTTTTGAAAATATTTTAACTGAAATAAAATAAAATATTTAGCCTTATGATCTATTAATTTTTAATGCTATGTAAATCAAGTCTTGAAGCCATAATATTATTATTATTATATATAATCCCTAATTAATTGTAACAGACTATGTGAATTTGGATTTTGAAGCTTAGGTTTATATCGAATTTCCGGAAATAATCAGCTTGAATCCTAGTGGATTAAAGCACATACACGATTTTTAGCTAGTTATGTTAAATATTGAAATTCCTATTGAAATCATTATTGACATCAACAGGTGGAAAGGTATGAGACTTAGCTTAAGTCAGGTATCACAGAAACACCCATCATATATGTATATGCAATATCATCTGTTTATGCTTTAGTTGAAAATTGGAATTCGTTTACTTATTTCCTTCTACTTTCTTTTCTATGATTTATGTATTGGTTACGTTGTATCCGTATCCATTCAACTGTCAACTGTATTCAACTGCCTATCAATAAAATAAAACCAACTCAACACAAACCCAAACACAAACAACAACAACAACATGATAAACACCTCCAACTCTTCACCCATACCACAAAAAGGATATGAGTCCAATGATGAGCATTGTTGGGGGGGACTTTACGGGACAGGCAGCAGCAGCCGCTGCCGCATTGGGCGTACAGCCGGGAACGCTAATTGCCACAAATACAAATAATCTTTACGGCTTTGCGCATATGGGTGGACTGCAACAACAATTGCTGCAGCAATCTGCTGCAGCGACCGTCTTTCAAAACTATGCCGAAGTCATGGATGGCGATGATGGCAACAATGCCGGTGTGGCACTGATGGGCGTCGGTTCGGCGGCCGTTGATGATGAGCAGCAGGTCTATGGCCAATTGGAGGATGGCTATGATGATGGCGCTGCCAGTGGCGGCATGTCCGATCTAGAGCCCAAGCAGGAGATCATAAACATTGATGATTTTGTAATGATGAACGAGGATAACAATTCGTATGATGGCACAGATTTTATGACCTCGTCGGATAAGGATATCTCACAGTCATCGTCGTCGTGCATGACCAACATGCCGAATCATGATATGCTTGTGCCGCTTGCCGATGGCCTGCTGCATCACAAGCTGCTGGGCACCACGCATGCGATGATAAATCAAGCCGGCACATCCCTGGCCGGCATGTCAGCAGCATCTGGTAGTGGCAATGGCTTTGCAAACATCCTAATTGCCGGCGAGGAGGCAACAGCCACACCCACGCCAAAAGCAATGCGTCCGTACAGTATTGCCTCCGGCAGCTGTAAGGCTGGTAACAGCGGGTCTGGGTCTGGGTCCAGCTCCTCGATGCGTGCCCAGCGCAAGACGCGCAAAATTGAGCCAGTAAATCGGCCTGGACTCGTGCTCAAGACACCGATTGCCTACAAGGGCAACATTGATCCCTCGGTCATACCAATACAGAAAGACGGCATGGGTATGTTTTCACTTACCATCATTTTACATGTTTTTTTTTTTCCATTTAATTAGAGTTTATATCTGATTTATCATTTTATTTACAAATGCTTATTTTTATGAAATTTATTAATGAATTTAAATTTAGATTTTAATCGCGCTCACAGCAATTAATTATTTGATTTATTACATATTATATAATTAGTTGAAACACAAGAATTTCTGGAACTAAATGATGGCTCCCAGCCAAATTGCAGCATTGATCTGATATGCACCTTTCACATAGGTTTCATTGTATATTTATATTAGCTTAGGCATATATAGTTATAAATATTAATTCAACCATTTTTACATAGAGCTAGGTATTATAAGCATTTGCTAATATAATGTCATTTTCGAAATAATTAAGTTCTTTAATAGAATGAATACTAAATAAATTGTCTTTTAGTCCAAATAAAAAATAATAGTAATAATCAATCGTAAAACAATTTCTCAAGCAATATCAATAGCGCAGAGATTTGTATATATGTATATAGACGGTCAGTGGCAATTCTTGAATCAGACCTGTAGCTGATAATTAGTTAGATATTCGCGAAACTTTATCGACTCTGTAATTAATCCTTCAAAATGATACTGCTCTGCTTCGCAGCTGTCTGTGAACGTTGCGGTGCCATTGGTGTGAAGCACACGTTCTACACAAAGTCGCGACGTTTCTGCAGCATGGCCTGTGCTCGCGGCGAGCTCTATTCGCTGGTGCTCAATAGCAAGATGGATGCCAACAGTTCGCCAGCTACTGCGCTGGAGATGCCCGAGCCATCGGGCACATTGGAAACAAATGTAGCATCGCCATTGGATGCGCAGGATCAACATCATCAGCAGCAACAGCAGCAGCAGTCGGACATTGAGCTAACGCTGCAAGCGGCACATATCAAAAACGCCAACTATCGTTTTCGTATCACGGATCAGTCGAAGATAACGCAGCTGAATGGATTCGGGGAGCCCATGTCGCTGGGCGGGGATGCAGCTGCCAATAATGTGCAAATGTCCACGGAGGAGACAATTGCAGCACTGAATGGAGCTGCCGTTGGCGATGCTGCTGCGCCGCCGGCCGAAGCCAGCGGCAGTGAGCTGAACGCCGCCGCCAGCAATTCTTTTGTAAATGCTGCGCCAACGCCCAAAGCACTACGTCTTTTTCGAGATGCCTTTCCGCAGGACGATCTGCCTCAAATACCCAAATACGAACGTCTTCCGGCACCATGCCCCCAAATGGAGAAGATCATCAGCATACGACGGCGCATGTACGATCCGTTGCACTCGTACGACTGGCTGCCGCGGCTGGGCAAACCGAACTTCTATGCGGCGCCCGTTACCTGCTTTCCACACGCGCCCGGCTACGAGGTGTGGGATAATCTGGGCGTGGGCATGAAGGTGGAGGTGGAGAACACCGATTGCGATAACATTGAGGTCATTCAGCCGGGACAGACGCCCACGTCGTTTTGGGTGGCCACCATACTGGAGATTAAGGGCTATAAGGCGTTGATGAGCTACGAGGGCTTCGACGTCAACTCGCACGACTTTTGGGTGAATCTCTGCAATGCCGAAGTCCATTCGGTGGGATGGTGTGCAACGCGTGGCAAGCCATTGATACCACCACGCACCATCGAGCACAAGTACAAGGATTGGAAGGACTTTCTCGTAGAGCGTCTGTCCGGCGCACGCACATTGCCCTCCAATTTCTATAACAAGGTCAACGACAGTTTGCAGTCGCGTTTCCGACTCGGCCTGAATCTGGAGTGCGTAGACAAGGATCGCATATCACAGGTGCGCTTGGCCACGGTGACCAAGATTGTGGGTAAGCGTCTGTTTCTGCGCTACTTCGATTCGGACGATGGCTTTTGGTGCCATGAAGACTCGCCCATTATCCATCCAGTTGGCTGGGCCACAACAGTTGGCCACAATTTGGCCGCGCCGCAGGACTATTTGGAGCGTATGCTGGGTAAGCACATTAACAGTTCAATGCGGTATCAAATCTGATATATGAGATTTTTCAGCGGGTCGTGAAGCCATGATTGAAGTGCACGAGGATGATGCCACCATTGAGCTATTCAAAATGAATTTCACCTTTGACGAATACTTTCTGGATGGCAAAACAAATGGCTTTATTGAAGGCATGAAGCTGGAGGCTGTCGATCCGCTCAATCTCTCCTCGATTTGTCCCGCCACTGTGATGGCTGTACTCAAATTCGGATATATGATGATACGCATCGATTCATATCAACCGGACGCCTCAGGGTCTGATTGGTGAGCCAGTTTTTGGGTGGAAGTCAATAGTTATGTAAAACAAACAATTTGATATGCATTTGCAGGTTTTGCTACCATGAGAAGTCGCCTTGCATTTTCCCGGCGGGCTTTTGTGACTCAAATAACATAGCTGTGACGCCGCCGAATGGCTACGATTCGCGGACCTTCACCTGGGAGGGTTACCTGCGCGACACTGGCGCCGTTGCGGCCGGCCAGCATCTGTTCCATCGCATTGTGCCCGATCATGGCTTTGAAGCCGGCATGAGTCTGGAATGTGCGGATCTGATGGATCCGCGTCTGGTGTGTGTGGCCACAGTGGCGCGTGTTGTGGGTCGGCTACTCAAGGTTCACTTTGATGGCTGGACGGACGAGTATGATCAGTGGTTGGACTGCGAGTCGGCGGATATTTATCCTGTGGGCTGGTGTGTGCTCGTTGGCCACAAACTGGAGGGACCACCGCGCGTCTCCCACCAGCAAGTGCCGAAGCCAGCACCCAAAGCCAAAGTGCAGAGAAAGCGCAAGACTAAAAAGGGAGCCAATGGCTCAACTGGCGCTGCTGCCAACAAGCAGTCGCAGCACGACAATAACACGCAGACAGGTGGGTCCAGATTTAAGCCAAATGTAAGCTAGCCTATTACCAATTGACTCTAAATACAATCTTTGCAGCAGTTAAGCCGCGCACGATCGCCTTAAAGACTACGCCGCACTTGCCGAAGTTGAGCATTAAGCTGGAACTGAAGCCGGAGCATCACAATGCTGCCTTCTATGAGAATAACCAGGTCGAGGAGGATGAGGATGAGGATGGGGTGGCTGAGGATGATGCCGATGGCGATTGCAGCACTAGCCACATGTCCGAACAGTCTACCACAACTAGCTCCGATCAGTTTGCTTCACTTGGCGGCGTTCCAGCCAGCACGGTAACGCCAACGGCCAGCGGCGGCAATGGCAATGCCAACAAAACAATGGTAAAGAAATCTTCCACTACTAAATCTCCTGCGCCACCAATTGTGGGTCGCAAAGCCACTAGTTACATTGCGGTGAGTACTGTAGGATAATAGTGCGTATAGCTTTTAGAGACAGTCAAACAACCAAAGCCCGCCCGCCCGCTAGCTCACCTATGTATACATGTATATATATGTATATATATATTTATGTATATAAATTAACAATCATCAAAAGTTCAGCAAAAGTTGAATGCAATTTGTATATAACTTATGTTACGCACTGTTATTTTGGTACTTGCATAGCTTCATCCAGAATTCACCCAGCTCAAAGCCCAGCCACGCCTCCAACCTAAGCGCCCTCCAATCAATGGAAAATTAATATTCTTGATATCCTTTGTCGTCAAACAGAACTCTGCGGTTACGAACAGCAAGTACATTCCTCGTTTGGCCGATGTCGATTCGAATGAGGCGCATCTGGAGCTGATGCCGGACACCTGGAACGTGTATGATGTGTCACAGTTTCTGCGCGTGAACGACTGTACCGCACACTGCGACACGTTTAGCCGCAACAAGATCGATGGCAAGCGATTGCTGCAGCTAACTAAGGATGATATAATGCCGTTGCTGGGCATGAAAGTGGGACCTGCGCTTAAAATCTCTGACCTCATTGCGCAACTAAAGTGCAAACTCAATCCCAGCAAGTCCAGATCGCACAAGACGAACAAATCACAGTTCTTATAGTGCGGCATCAGCCACGACATTATCTCAATGCCGCAAACGAAACCCAAACAGTGTTTAACAAAGCCAAGTGTAGTAGTATTTCGTTTTTATGAAACGAATGTTATCACCGATGAAACGCACGCATCTACACGTGTATATTATATATAGACATATACAATATTATATTGTATATCCTATATATAGATATAAATATAATTGAAGTATTTTGTTAGAAATCGAAACACATACGTTGCCTATAACGGATTCATATATCCACACACAGTTTATACAACTAACTCAAGTCTCAGAGCGCGTTATTTTATATCTACTCTAGATATAGATATATACATACATTCAAATATGTATAAGTATAAAGACATACGCATCCCCGTAGTTGTCTCTAATGTACGCTCATGTTATTATCAGTCAGAGTTTCTATATAGCAAAGTGAATTGGGGAAATTCATTTTTATCATAAACGCATATTTTTATAATCGAAAATCGAAAGCTAAGGTACAACACAAATAAAAACATATGTACATAGACACACATACACATACAACATACAATATTATATATATGGGTATATACTAAATTGTTTACAAATACCGGTTAGGTTTACTAGGATGTAAATAGAAGAACTTGAGTTTCGTTCTGGCCTTGCAACCTCATAAACCCGACATCACGCAGCTATGTACCCAACCCTGCACATAGTATCAAAGTAAAGCAAGACACAAATATCAGGCAGCATCTCGTGAGCACATGCATCCAGTTAACAGCAGAGCTAGTGGCTCCTAGTCCGTAAGCAAAAAGTCCCAAGAAAACAGAAAAAACCAATTAATAATATATATTTTTTTTTGCGTTGTGGTAGCCAGCATATTGCATGAAATGAATTAAGCGAACACTTGAGCAGAAGGTAATTTTAAATTAGACAACTATGTATCTAGATATGCTTAAGATATCAGCTAATGTCTAAAAAACAAATCGTAATTAATAAAAACGAATTCAAAATTGCAAAGTGTAAACGATATTCGTGTAATTATTGCATTGGGGTGTGGATATTTACTGCCTAGATATGGGAAAGCAAAGCTAAAAATTTATATATACATATGTATATATTGGATGTCCTATGTATATAATCAATATTTATTAGACACATTTCATATTTAACTTACAGGAACTAGAAACTTATAATGAAATGAAATGGAATTTGATATTAAACATTTATTTATTATATATTTATAGTATGAAACTTCTATAATATAATATACTTTTTACATATGCATAGTTCTTTTGTTAAAATAGCTGATTAATGGAAACTTTTAATGATATTAAACAAACTGCTATGATACATAGAATTTAATTGGTGTGAGTACAAAAACTCAAATATTGCATGAAATGTTTAAATGAATCAACTTGATGGTGGCGATAATTTACTTACAGATCTATTGAATCATGCTCTTTAAAATTAATGAACAAAAAAGATTTCTTCAGTTGTTATAGATCTGCATAAACTTTTCCTTAAGATAATACATGTATTAAGAGAGGTTTCTTCTACCAATAAGACTGTTACTTCTTTAAGTGTATGACTAAAAAGGCTCTTTCCGCTGCAAATTCAGAATCTGAATCTCCCATTTTATATTAAGATATACCCATTGTCCGATATTCAATCCAATGAATTAGATGCTCTTGTAGCTGCTCAACAACTTTGAATAAATTGGTTTATTATGGTTTTTTGTTTTTGGATATTAATACATTATATATTGGTATATTACAACTAGTGCTTAATGAATCATTTACACATACGTTTGGTGGCTATAACATATATATATATATATATATATATATATATATATATACATATATATATATATATAT
>NW_022046070.1:52432-74931 GCF_001654015.2 Drosophila navojoa | reverse complement strand
ATATATATATATATATACATATATATATATATATATGTATATATATATATATATATATGAATATGTATATATCTGAAAATTATGCTAAATTTTTGATTAAACATTCATTCAAACTCGCACTAAACTGCAAGCCAATATGTGTTTATGTGTATGTGTGTGAAGTGTAAATATGAATGCAAATACATTTATATATATAAAACTGCCATAACCGAGAGTTAAAAATAAGGAAACAGATTATTTTTAATCATATGCAATAGAAAAGTTACATTTACAAAGTTACCTATATACAATTTTTTTTTTTTGTCCGGTTCTTAAATGCTAGAAAAAACGTTGTTTTTCATCTTATTTACTTCTAAGCTTAGCCTATTTTGAATATAATCGAGGCAACCTGCGCTAACAAATTGCAAATTAGAGAATTTGCGTGCATTTTATCCTCCAGCTTTCAGTGGATTAACTAAAAGGCCTCAGCAACAACTTAACATGATAAAAATACTAAGATTTTACATGTACATATATATAGATCGATATATATCCGCGTAATGAATAAATATATAAACTAAGTTTCCAAAAAAATATATATCAAAAAGGGATACGTAAGTCAGCCATGAAACCGGGATCTCTCGGCTGCTTACGTTCGAAGAAGACAAATAGACATATTACAAAAGCCTCAATTACTGTTTGTGTTGAGCTTCTCTAGACGTTGAATAGTGGTCGGGCTTTTGAGTCGAAATTGAATTGACTTGCAAAAGTCGCAGTGAAAATAATAATAAATAATAAACTTAACTTAGCCGGCAACTAAATATATATATATATATATATGTATATGTGTGTATATAAACATTTACACAGTTGTTAATGTGGCTGCAGCTGTTGCTGTAGCTGTAACTACACTGGGTCGTCGCTTCTTAATTGGCGGCGGCGTTTCAGATTCAATCGCTGGACTGGTGTCAGACGTTGGCGACTGCAATTGCTCCATGGCTGTTGCACTTCGCCGCTTATTGCTGGGACTGATGCTGCTCGAGGTGCTGGTGGCAGCAGCTGGTAGTACGTCGACGTCGAGAGCATTGCCATTAGTGATTTCGGTGACAATGTGCGCCTCCAGTGCCGGTGGTAGAAGCGGTGATAGGGGCACCGCATTTAGATCGCATGCTTCCTCATCGCTGGCCACAACATTGCTAAAGAGATCAGCTTCGCGCACACTTGTCCCATCCTCCTCCTCCTCCTCCTCATCGTCATCGCTAAAGTCACTATTCCAGAAGACTTGAGCGCCGGGAAATACATACGAGCAGCTATTGCTATTGCAATAGAAGGTGCCGGGCTGCAGGCGTTCGGCTATGGTCTGTCGTCTCGGCTGCGGCGGAGTCGGTGTTAGACTGGGCGCCGCTGTCTTAGTTTCCACAACCACATTCGCAGAAAGGTTTGGGTCCAAATTGCTGGCATAGCCGGCGGACACTTCGATATTGCTGGGGTTGGATGCTTCGCATTGCTCAATGCCGCTATCCTTTGACGAGTCAACGGATAGATGACGGTAGCTGGCAGTGGTGCCACCATTTGCCACGGGAGCCGCCAAACGATCACAACTTAATGCCGTCTCATTCAATTCGACGAGTATGTCGCTCTTGATGCGTTCAATGGCTTCTCGGTCTGCATCGGCTGCATTGCTGTGGCTGCTGATGGCAACTGGTTGCGGTTGCTGCAGCATCAGATGCTGCGGCTGATCTCGCTTGCTGTGATCCGCTGTAAATGTGGAAGACTCGAACCCGCTATCGGAGCATGTGCCTGCTGACGACCCGAGCAGATAGTCAGCCGAGCCATTTGATTTTAGGGACTGCGTATCCGTGTCCAGTTGCGACTGTTGCTCACTCTCTGAGCTGCGAAGTCGATGATGGTGATAGTGATGATGATAATGATGTTCTGTCGGTGGCAATAGCTCCCTCGATTCACGCAACATTTGATTGTCACAGCAAAGCTGCTTCCAATCATTGTCGTCATCGCCGGACCCAGCACTCGACAGACGTTGACAGATTTGATTGATTATAACATCGGAATCGCCCAGAAGTTCCACATCGAACTTCAGATGATGCAGCTGCTCGCGATTGATCAGAATTTGTGGCACCGAGGCTGGTATGCTGCTGGGAATGTGTGCGACGGGGCGTACCTTGAGCGATGAACCGATCACAATCAGCAGATCGCATTTGTCTTTATCTGTGGCCATAACCGTGTGGTACTCATCCGGTAATCCTATGATTATAAGAAATTAAAATAACAATTGTTTACATAATAAATACATAATCGATTATAAATTTAAGAAAACGATAATTGTTCATCTTTCAGCACTTTAAATAGTGTTGAATAATATACATATTTGAAAACTATGGCATTGGCTGCATTGGCGATTGGCCATATCCTTATTCAAAAATTAGTTATCGAGCTAGTTGGCTTCTCTTAGTGACTTTAGTTTAAAATTTACAGACAATCTACTATCTACTACGTACCTTCGCCAAAGAAGACTATATCCGGCTTCATGATGCCATTCTCCACAAGTTGCTTCAGCTGCTCCTCTGTTACAGCTACGGAAGCATCTACGCTGTGCTCCACATTCGGCTGACATTGCGGACACACGGGTATGCGCTGGGCAAATATATCAGCACGTAGTGCATCCGCATTGCACTTGTATTTGCATTTAGTGCACGAGGCTGTCGAAAATGAGCCATGACATTCAATCACCCGCTGAATTCCCGCCACACGCTCCAATGTGTCTATGTTCTGGGTATAGTTACGCAACAGCTTGCCCTTTGTCTCCAGCATCTTGATGAAGCGATGACACGGTGAGGGCTTGAATTCGCCGGGATAAATCTCGCGAGCAAATTTATAGAAGGGTCGCGGATCGCGTTTGAAGTAGTTAATGTCGAACATGGCCTGTGGATCAGGCAAGTCGGGAAAATCATGCGCCAGTCGTGCATATATGCCATTTGTAGAGCGAAAATCTGGTATGCCGCACGAAACGGAGACACCGGCTCCAGTGAGCACAATAATTCGCTCCGACTTGTGCACCAAATCAATGACATCGTCAAAGGTATTAACGTTGCTCAGCTTGGTGCGACGCTTCGGTTCATTCAATAGATGTGCCAGATAGTCCCACAACACCGAGTCATCTGTGTCTGCTGCCAATCCAGTGGCAAAGTGCGGCATTATGCTGGCAATCACCTGACGAGGTACGCGACCAGTGTAAAATTCGCGCTGTAGCCAACGCATTTTCCAATCGCTACGGCTCACTGATGAGCAATCCGAGCTGGAGGTGTCATCATCATCATCGTCATCGCTGTTGGCCCAGCTAAAGAATTATAGATGAATATTGTATAGAAATTTGTATTTTTGGTTTTTATTTACATTTGTTTGCCAATTTATATAAAAGAAATAAACGATATTTGTAATTTAATTAGAATATAAATTTTATTTTAAATTTTTGTTCGTAAAAAAAAAAAACAGAAAAGAGAAAAAAAGAACGAAATTCAAAGACCTAAGTTGGAAAAAAATTCAATTTAGGAAGGATTAGTTTGTTATTCATGAGTTTGTGATTGGTTAATGATGTTATTTTATATGAGCATCATTCAGATGAGCTATTTATACCTTGATTTGTAATCTTCATTTTCATCTTCATCTCCTTCATCATCATCATCTGCCTCGGAGAAGGATCTTTCCAAATTGTTTGTTTGTTGCTGGCTATTTTGCTCCTCATTTGTTAGATTTTCGGCATTACGATTGGCGCCAATTTGATGTTCTCCCATTTGAGGCAATGTTTTTGTTTTGATTTCACTATTTTCTTTTGGTTGCGCTTCGCTTGTTGCTGGCGTCGTTGCTGTTGCTGTCGCTGCTAATGTTGTTGCTGCTGTTGCTGGCTTAGCGTTTGTTGTCACAATTTCAGCGCCAAAATCGAAATTTGCCTGCGTGTGCTCAAAAGTCTGTAGTTCGTTGCGCTCGGTTTGTAATTGAACTTCGTGTACATCTCCAATCTCTTTAAAATTAATGTGTCCTAGTCGAACATCCATGTCCTCGAAATTTTCCATCATTTTTGCCAGGCGCAACACAGTTTTTGTATGTTATGCTTTATCTGCTTCTTACCAAGCACTCACGCACACCACCAGCAAGTAGTTACGATTTCTTCTTTTTACTTTCTCGCGTTCCGTTTTCTCCTCTCTTTCGTTGGTACACACACAAAATTTTTACGTCTCTACTTTGCATCCATTTTGCTTGCGTAAAAATGATGTTTTACGGCGAAAAATCCCACTTTTTTAATTCAAACACTATTTTTTCCGACTTTTAACTTAAAAGAAAAATTTTAAAATATTTAAAAGCGTTTTTTATTAAATTTTTTTCGTAAAATTTGTACGTAATTTCTGGAAAATTTTCCGATGATGTGACGTACAACCGCCTAGTGTGCCCAAAGCAAACGTTGGAATAAATAATTAAATTTCACCACGCCCAACGTGTTATCTACGGAGACGCGCATTGATGACTCATGTTTGTGCTTTTTAGCAGACAGTATACGGTCACACTGCAAATAGTTGGTATTCGCACAAAAAATATGAGCAATAGCTCAGCAAGAAAACATAATAGTAATTGATTCGTAAAATGAATGATGATATTGTGGATTTTAATAGTACAGATATATTTTAAAAATGATTGCAGTACTTTTTTCATTTTTAGGGTGACCATTTTTATGTATTCGAGTACAATCGTGCACTTTACAGCACTAAGCACGTCGTTGTCGCCACAGTCCCTTAATGTATTTATTGCATTCGATTGCTTACATTGAACTCTTGTCATAAAATCTTTATAACATGAGTTATTAAGAGCATAATGCAAAATTAATAGAACAAAAACGTATAGAGGCTGATATTCCTTAAGAGTTCGGTAAGCTGAAGCGTATAACATGCCAGTGGTGCAGCTGTTCACACAGCTGTTTAGAATAGACCGAATTCAAAAATCAAATGAAAACAACAACATAATGAACATCATAACAATTTGAAATGCAAGTCAGTGTGTCACAGTTGTTATAAATTATACATTTTTCTATTGATTACCATGTATGGGCATTGTCTTTGAATATAGGGGCTAGCGCGCAATCGCAATGGACAACCTGAATTTGTATCATATTCTTGGCGTGGCAAAGAATGCGACCGCAGATGATATTAAAAAGGTTCTTGGTTGTCTTTCTCGTATTCAATTTACTGATACCTAATCAACCCCGTGCCCAACATAGAACTATCGCAAATTGGCCAAAGAATTCCATCCGGACAAGAATCCCAATACGGCTGATAAATTTAAGGAAATATCATTCGCCTATGAAGTGCTTTCCGATCCGGCGAAACGTCGCATTTACGATCGCTATGGCATCAGAGGTCTGCAGGAAGGCGCCGAAAATGGGATGGGTACATCGGAGTTTTTCACACAATGGTTTGGTGGCATAAACGATGGTAAAGTTTTGATCAAATTGGAGCTGACGCTGGAGGAGATATACACGGGTGGCAGTAAAAAGAGGCTGCAGTACAAGCGACAGAAGCTATGTGACAAGTGCAATGGCGAAGGCGGCCCACCGCAGGGCCGAGAAACCTGTGAGACATGCGAAGGTGTGGGTCATAGACCTGCCTTCACATTTATGGGTATGGCCAGTTTCGATGTGGTAAGTGAGAAATATCCTGCTTAGAAATGCATCAATTGATTGTCCACTGTTTGCTAGCCCTGCTCCTCGTGCGATGGTCGTGGCTTTACCATCAAGGAATCGATGCGCTGCAAGAAGTGCACTGGCTCCGGTTTTATGGAAGAGCAAATGCATCGCGATATCGTGGTTGAACGCGGCGTGCCTCATATGCTAAAGTTGCCCTTTGCCCATGAGGGACATCAGTTGCGTAACGGCGAGTACGGCGACCTTTTTGTGGTCATCGTACAGGTTGAGCATCCCTTCTTCAGGCGTCGCCATGCAAATCTGTATATGGGCGATATAGAGATTAATCTAACAGAGGCTTTGTGCGGCTATACGTATTGCTTCAAGCATTTGAATGGACGACAAGTGTGCATGACCACAAAGCCGGGCGAAGTGCTGCGGCACAATAATATCAAAATGATGAAAGGAATCGGCATGCCAGTGTTCAGCAAACCGGAGGATCATGGGGATCTCTTTGTACAATTTAAGGTGAAATTTCCACCCGATGGATTCGCCACGCCAGAGCAGTTGGCCACGCTGGAGACTGTGCTGCCGCCGCGTGTTAAAATTCCAGCTCCAGCAGGAGCGCAGCATGTAGAAATGACAGACTATACGCCACAACCTCGTCTCCCTGACACCGATGATGAAGATGAAGCGCATTTCAATGGGGTCCAATGCCAGACAACTTAGTGGTGGGCATGGGCGTATCCGTGGCTGTTACAGGCGCGCTATCTCGCCATCGATCTTTGGAATCTGCGGCCCACGCTTGGCGTGGACGAGCTGTGCTTTTTGGTGCCGCTAATCGTTTTACTATGCATAGTATTATTTTTCATACAGGAATGTCTGCTGTGATCAGCGCGTGACGCAATATTTTGGCTAATTTTGACTAGCCAGAGAGCCCCTAAACAAAATTTTAGACTTAGCTTAGCTAAAAGCATGGATAGTAGTTGTTATTATGCTGTTATTAGGATACCAAAACGAAAATTCTGTGTTAAACTATTTATTCAAGCCTAATTATTATGCAAAATAATACTCGAAAGCAAAAATTGTTACCCTGTAAATTTCAAAGAACATGTACTTTTGACTAGCTATACCTTATAGCCCTCTATAGAAGAAATAAATTAAAAAAAGACTTTAAAATTAAATTTAAATGTAAATGTAAAACTGTAGAGCCTTTATGATCTCATGCAATGCTTGAAGTTTCCCAATTATATATGATTATATGAAATATATATATTATATATATGAAAAAGTGCAATTAGTCCCATATGAAGAATAAATATAGCTTTAAAATTAAATTTGAAAAAAATCGAGCAAAATGTGTAACAGGTCGAATCTAGCAAGCTTTACTTGAAATGATCTCATGCAATACTCTTAGCGCTATAAAGTCCTTCAATAATACTCGATTACTTATGCTCTGTTTGTTGATCTTCTGTAAGACCTTCAAGGTTTATAATTAAGGCAATCTTTTATTCAAGTATGAAAAAGTGCAATAAATAGCTATACATATATGCCGTATGGAAAACAAGTAATTATTGTATAAATAATTGCAATGCCAGTTTGTATGAATAGTGAGAAACAATGATTAGTGTAATATTCTTGCTTGTGATGAGAGTTATCCCTTATGTGAATGTTTGTTGGATTTGCCGCTTGTCTTGCTGTGCTTTTGCTTCTGTGTCGAATGGCTGCGTTCCATGGAGCGTTCATTGGTCTGAGCTGGGGTCTGGTCCGCGTGAGACTTGCTGGATACACGCAAGTCGAGGGCCGCCAAGGAATCCGTGCTTGAGTCCTGAATCTCTAGATTATCCTCCTCGAGCTGGGGATGAGCTCCGAGCAGCTGTTGCTGCTGCTCCAGACTGATGGTCTGCATTTCGCCGCAGCGCATGGTCTTGGCATCGGCTGCCTGCTCGGCGCTGACCTTCATAAGGGTCAAATATTGATTGTACTTGGCGTAGTTGCGTCTGCCCGTCTCATCGTTCATCAGCACCTGCGCCTGGGTGTGCGACTTGTCGCGCATGGCCTTCAAACGAATGTGCTTGGTGATGTCCCAGCGCCAGTTGGAGCGGTACGAGCACAATGAGCACTCGAACGGCTTGCGATTCAGGTGGCCCACGATGTGGACGTGGAAGCGCGAGGCGGTCGCTGCCCAAAATGTGCAATGCGGACACTTGAAGACCTTCTTGAGGGCATCCGAGTCCTCCGGCTGCAGTTGCTCCGTGACCTGGCAAAGGGCAAATGTTACCATTGAATCGATTCTGAGCTGCTCTTCAGTGCTTACCTCGCCATAGCCGGGTGCCGTCTCGACACCACAATAACTCAGATCAGCGCTAGTACCACGAATGTCCTCGTCCCCGGTCAAATCTATGTCGCAGGCCAGCTGCGTGGTGTTTCGCAGCGCCGGCTCGCATTGCTGCAGATGGCTGATCAGCTCCATGGCGTTGGGCACGCGCTGCTGGCAGTGTGAGCAGCTGATGGGCGGCAGCTCGGACAGCGGCAAGCCAGAACTAGAGCCAACTGCTTCCATGACGGGTTTAGGGTCCATTGATTCCGAGTCCATTGGTTCTGCCTGATCAGTTGACGAGTCCAGTGCAGTTGCTCCTGCTGCCTTATGTTGCACTTGCTGCTGCTCCTGCGAGGCCAACCGTCGACCCACATGGTGGTTGAGCTCATGTATGGTCAGCGATTGCTTGATGTTGGTGCTGAAGTCGCAAACGGTGCACTTGAAGTAGCCATTGGCGCCATGGTTCTTGGTGTGCCTGTCCAGGTTCCACTTGTAGGGCGAATGAAAGTCACATGAGGCGCACTTGATCAGCGGCATCGAATGATACTTGACGTGCTTCTTGAAGCGTGCCCGGATCGGTGTGCTGTACGAGCACTTCTGGCACTGATACTGGGTGACCGAGGAGCCGCTGGCTGACAGATCGAGCGCCTCGGGTGTCACACACTCATCGGCCTGCGGAGACGCCTCCGAGTCCGAGCTGGTGGTCGCCGGCTCACGGTCTAGCTGCTCGACGCGTCGATCGCTCGGCTGGACGGACGATGCCGCCGGCATCAGCATGCACATCTGAAACTCAAAGGCCATGGAGAAGATGTTGGCGCTGCGAGAGACCATCTGCTGCAGATGCTGCAACTGCTGCTGGCGATTGAACGCCTCCACATTGCTCAACAGCTGCTGCTCCTGCAGCTGCAGCTCGCTCTTCAGCTGCTTGAGCGAGGGCCCAGCCAGCGCTGCTCCACTCTGGTCGGCATCAATTGGATTGGGCAGTGACAGTGCAAGGGGTAGTGGCAGTGGCAGTGGCAGTGGTAGCGGTACTACAGGTGCAGCAGCAATCGGCTGCATTGGGGCTGGCATCCCAGTTGGCGCCTCGATGCTCTCCTCCAGACGACGCTTACGCGCCTCCCGATTGCAGTGGCGTCTGCCGGCCAAGCCATTGCTGTCATCGTCCGAGCAGCCGTGCACCATCTTCATGTGACGCACCAGTTTCTGGAAGTGGCGCGAGGCATACAGGCAGAGCTTGCACTCGTTTATCACGATCTTCTCGCCGTGCACGTCGCGCAGGTGCGACAAATGGCTGCGCGGATTCTGCGTGAAGAAGGCGCACGCATTGCAGCTGTAGTTGCGCCTGATCTTGCACTGCGGCAGCTCCTCCTCGGCCCGCGACTCCAGCATGGCCACCGATGATTCCTTGCAGCCGTCCTCCTGCTCCGCCTTGGGCATGGCCGACGGCGCCATCAGCGGCTGCGGCTGAGCAGTTGCTGCCTGATTGTTGAGCAGCTGCAGCTGGCGCTCGAGCATCTCGGCGCTGACCAGGGGATGCGTGGCCAACGGATCGGCACTCTCTGCCGCTGCTGCCTCGCTCTCCTCCATTGCTGTCTGAAAGACTGTGGCACCACTCACCAGACTGCGCACCACCAAGCGGCCACCAGAACGCTCCACCATCGACGGCAATTCCATGTTTAAGTTCTTCAGTTTTTCACTTTTCAGATTGCACGATTTTTCTTCAAATTTTTTCTTCAAATTTTTTCTTTTGACTTTTAGTTTTTGGCTTTTTTTTTTTTTTTTTAGCGATGTTCACACGACGACAGAACAGATTGAACTAAACCACTTTTCAGACCGTCAAGCGATGGTCGACTTTTTCTATTACGCAAAGGCTACTGGGTCTCGAAATTCAAAGCGGTTCCTCGAGTCCCATGCGTGCTATCGGAAAGCCTGTCAAATTCATGGGCTTAACCAACATCAACTACAAATTTCATTTACGACTCTGTACTGGCATCAACTGAGTTCTGTAAATAAAACAGAAAAAACGGCAAAATTAAGAGACTGAAATTGTGGCTGAGCTAACCTAGGCGAGCGAAAAGCAAAGGGCTTAAACACACAAAAAAAAAAATTAAAGCATATTAGCCTCAAAGTGACAGCAAAAGACAGGACGCAATGTCAATGTGTGTGGAGGGCTATAAGAAATGTGGCTACATATGTATGTGAAATTGAATGAAAAGAGAAGAACTAAAGTGCAGTAGAGAAAGTTCCTAAATTAATAAAGCCAAAATTAATAAAGAGCCGAGCTAAAAGTACATAGATAGGAAATATAGCTGGAAATGCGGGTTTGAAAGACTTTCTAGACAGAAGAGACTAAGGGTAAGCGCTGACAAGTCGGTCAGCAACGGGTTATAGAGGCTCTAGAAGAATCACAATAGCCGCAAGGCGTAAATTAAACCACAATGTCTACGTATGGGATTGGACGAAAGACTTGGCAAAACATATACACTTCAAGCTAAAAGTAATACAATTGGCATTGAACAAATCGGAGAATATGATGTTTTTATAAAACACAAATATCCAAATAGAAAAACAATTATAAGAGTTAATACTTGAGTTGTAGAGGAGGTATATGTTTGCAAAATATATCCAAAAACCTAAAGTGCCATAGGAGGAAAGCTAAAAATTGTGAGTAGGTACTATAGAAATACATTCAAGTAGCTTAAAATTAATGTCCAGTACAATATATTGAATAGATACTAACGGTAGTACAGAAGGAGTTGCATAAGTAGAGCCGCGAGTTTTCGATACTCACCTCATGTTTAGTATTTAAAAAGCAATGCATATAACTAATACAGCCCCGGGTGACTATACACAATGTGAACTTAAAATCTAGGGTTGGCCTTGAGTCGCTATTGCTCGATGACTTCCACCAGGTGGAGTGGCAATAGATGCGTACTGACGTCGGGATCAATCTGTAGCTCATGCTGGCTGAAGTTGAACAGCGATGGCAGACGCACGCCGTTGGGCATGTGGGTGTTGAGGGGGTCCATTATGCGCAGCTCGTCATAGCTGGCGTGGGCACAGGCTCGCAGTGGGGCGATACGAGCGGCGGGATCATATTGCAGGCAAGCATCCAGCAGTGCCGCCAAATCCTGTGGCACCCAGGCGCCAATTAGCGTTTGCCACCTGGGTCGCGGGATGATCGTGGTGGCGGTGTCCAGGCCACTGGCTGCCAGGATTTGAGGCGCGCGCTCCAAGCCGTCGGTGCCCAGCACACTAATCATGTGCAGCAGCTGGGCCTCGCCGTGCTTGTTGCTGGCGAAGAGCCTGAAGCTCTTGAGCAGTTCGGCGAGCACACAGCCGGCGCTCCAGACGTCCACCGTGGTGCTATAACGCTGGAATCTCGCTAAGAGTTCGGGCGCCCGATAGGACCGCGTACAGACATACGTGGCGCTGCAAGAGTTGGCGTAGAGGAACTTGGCGCTGCCAAAGTCGGCCAACTTGAGACTCATTGTGAGCGGATCGATCAGCATATTCTCCGGCTTAATGTCCCGATGCATTACGCAGTGCGAGTGCAAATAGCCGAGGCCCCGGAACAGTTGATAGGAGATGATGCGCACATAGATCATCTGCAGGGGTCGCGGGCGATGCTTCTTTATGAGCTCGGCGAGCGTCATTGGCATGTACTCCATGGCCATCAACAGGCATTTTTGCTTGGAGGAGTTCATCTGGGCATAGCAGTACCAGATCAGACTCACTATACCTTAAGGTAAATCATTATTCTCGCCTCAATATGCATCTTGTTGGGATCAAAGTCGACTTGCTTTAGAGCCACCAGATGCTCCGAGTTGTCCAGATGCGCCTTGTAGACGCGCCCGAAGGTGCCGTTGCCAATCAGCTCCTTAACGGTAATCGTGGTGCGCACCAATTGCCTGCCTGTAAGGGCCATGACCGGAAAAACGCTTCCCTTTGATATTATTGAGTTGCATGACGGTATCACATTGGATTCCATTTGCTCCGTATCATAGAGGACTTTAGCTGGCAGTTTAAGGGATATTACAATAAGCGTCATAGCAATGGAAGTATCTTAATTTTATACTCACAGTTTTTTTTTTCAATATGTAGTTGATATTATGCTGACAGCTTATAAAATGCCAAGCTGCAATTTACTAAATTACCGCCTTTATTATGACTATGTTTAACCACTGACCAGACAGTGGTTTAACCTAACAAATAGGCGAAACCGTTATCCTCCTCTCGCTCTTCGTTCAATCAATGTCCGGCAATCGTTATTTTTATCGTAAAGTATTTGCAGTGTTATTTATTTATTTACTTTTTACTTTTCATGCAGTTTGTTCTTATATTTGAGTTAATATTTAAAAAACGAACCGCGTTGCTTTCAGCGCCACGCATGCTTAAAGGGCAGCGATGCCACATAACATTGGCGTTGCCACAAAGTTATGCATTTGCAAGCATTGGGCTGTAATTCACCACGCACTGTGCGTTTTCACCAAATGGTTAAGTGGTGGAAAGCGTATTTAAACATAAGCTTCCATTGCCGTTTGCACTCTATATGAAATTGAATTGAAAAAAAGAGCTTATCATTCAATTTAAATCAAGCGATAGAATCAATTCGTTTGTATATATCATGGAATTGCAGCTCATGCTAACGTTCCCTTGGTTTGGCAGCTGAAAAACATTTAGTTTGCATTAAGCTTAAGACTTTAATATGTAAAGACCTCAGTGAATCGCTAGTGTTTGTTTGTTTGTTTGTTTGCTTGTGTCTCTTGCTATTTCCATTTCCGGTTGTGCTGATGAAAAGAAAAAAGCAAACTTTCGCCACCAAAGTTTATGGGCCGTAGCAGCAACAGCAACAGCAGCAGCAGCCGAAGTAGGCAACACTTCAACGGGAAATGTCGCTTGCCATCCTGCTCTGCGGTTCAGAGTTGAAATTCATGTAATTCCATTAACACAGACAACTTCCGTTAGACGAGCAAATGACAGGCTCGCCTAATGGGCGACGCGTGTGCGATGCCATCGTTGACGATGTGGATGCGGCTGGGCATTGTGGCATTCACACATATACATGCACACAAGTATATATTTAATATATATATACATATCTATATTGTGCCGTTTACTGCACGGCTTTGCGTCAGTTTCAGCTCAGTTATCAGAGAGCCCTTTTATTAAGCATCCGCCGAGCCACCCACCACACTGGGCATTCAAATTAAATTCCCAAATTCAAATGGCAGCTTTTACGATGATATAAATCGCAGCCGGTGCAACAGGTCCCACAAACACAAACACAAACACAAGCACACGCACACCTACACACAAACAAAATGGCAAAAAGTTCATTGAGAGCAGAGCAAAACCCTCAAAACGGAAATGACTGTCAGAGCAAAGTGGCAAGTAGCATAGCTATGGACAGATATTCAGGATATCCGTATGGACTGAATATTTTTTGCGTCTGCCCTAACGCTACACCCACACACACACACACACACGCACGGACCATTCATTCTTCCGCTCTCAAATTCCTTTACACTTCTTTTTAAGGCTGCTCTGCATTACCAATTTGAAAGTGGGCAATTCTTAGGAGTTTATGGAGTTCGGGGTATGAGACTAGATAATATTAAATTTTAGCATACTTAAAATTAAGTTTATAATGCAGGTGATACAAATGAAAGTTCCAAGATAATCGGCAAAATATGATTCTATAGAGTATATCTTATGAGCGAAAAGTACCCGGAAATATCAAACTTCATCTACATTTGTTGAGTCTTCCTCAAAATATGCTATCTTTTAAAATATGAATACTACCAAATATTCTTAGGTTCTCAAATAGGGAGAGTGAGGCTTTAAGGCGTTGTAGCATCAAAATAAGTTCTCCAAGACCATATTGATTATATTAATTAAAATATCATAAATAATTAATTAACTAAAGCTATTTTTAAGCTCGAATTGTTTTGATTCAAGCTGAAAATTGACTTAATTATAGTTAATTAGCGAAACAAATGAAAAATTAAGGCGTGTTGGGCTCTAGCTGAAAAAAATGGGCTTGTTCTCTGAACTTTTAAATGAGATTCGATACGTAATGTGAAATCAATATGAAATCAATATTAAATAAACAAATTTTAATTTATGAGAATAAATTGAGGTTGTTTTCTTTGAAATGGAATTTTTTTCATACTTACTGAGAGTAAAAAATTGTTTATATAATAATATACTGTATTATAATATTTGGATTCTATTCACTTTCCCTTGTAGCTCACTAAGAGATCAAGCTGGAATCATACTTATCTATATGTAACACTGTTCTATGCATATTCGAGCGTTGCTCAAGCGCATTCTTTGGCGCTTCAAAGTGGAAATCGTGCCCGGTTCTCGGCCGGCTCGGAGGCACTTGACGTCTCAAAGTCAATGGCAATGGCGTAATTCGTGGGAAAATCTCTTGATTGCATTCTATTGCAAAAAAAAAGTCTACTATATACATATGTACCTATGTATGTACGTATGTATCTGTGGTTGTTTGACTTACCCACAAGGCATGCACGTATTTGTGAATATATATTATATATTTAATTAACAGCCAATGCATTGCACTGCTGACAAACAACTCCCGTGCTCCGCCCGCCCCCGCTTGCACTGACCGTCCCTTTCGGACGGCTCCGCCCTCGCCAAAGATTGAAAAATCTTTTAAGACAACGCCGCCATCGTCACACCTTAGTGATGCTGTATACGATTTTTTTTTCTCGCTGCTGGTGATGCACACTGCGGTTACTGCGATTGCGAGTGCGACTGCGACTGCGATCTTGACCTTGAACTTGGTATTAGATGTGTGAGCTCTCTTGAAACCGGTTGGTGGCTGGCGCGCTTGCTTGGTTACCTGGCTCTAACCGAGGCTTTTGTACTGTAAAATTAATGGGCAGCAGAAAAAAATGCGCCAAGACAACGGTGACAAGCACGAGGTAAACTCGAGCCCAACACCAACTGCGGCGTCAATTAAGAGCAGTCGGAATATAATGAACCTCCATTCCAGCACCTCGGCACTCAGTGTGCAAATTTCCATTTGAAATGTAAATTTAAATCACATTTCTATGTCGATAAAAACAGTGGGCAAACAAATGCCCCTTCCTCCCTCCCAAAAAAAGGAAAGAAAAACTGCCATGGAAAGCAACAGCAAGAGAAACACTTGTTCCATGGCTGAACATTTCTAATTGTTTGGCATTAAATGCGAGTCCAAACCCTTTTCAGCCATAACCGCAGCGCAAATAGAAGCTAACCAAAATATACACACACACACACACACACACACACACACACACACACACACACACACACAGAAAAGGACACTGTGTGTGTGAGAGAGAGAGAGAGCGAGTCCGGCAACATGTTGCGCCGCAGCCAAAGTTAATCTGACGTCCGTTAAGTATGCCATAAGAGCAGGCGGAAAACAGCCTTGTTTTTATTGTGGGCGCTTGTCTGTGGTGGGTCGTTGTAGTGGGTGGTTGGGTGGTTCGGTGGATTGCAAACAGCCTGCGCTGCTTAATTTTAAAAGCTTCGTAAAGAAATAAAACAAGCTAAAGTGTGTGAGCATTGGCAAGCCGAAGAGTGAATGCCCTTTGCTGAGGGATTTAAAAAAAAATCAATTAGAAATCATATATACATATATGATATGTAATAGTGTTTATATATAAATATAATAGATATAGTTAGTCAACTGGTTAGTGATGCACATATCACTATATGAATGGGGATAGTAAATGGTTGCAGGATATATCAAATTTACCTTAAAGTCACTTTAAAACTCAGCGACTCGCTCACCTCGCAAGCCACCAACAGACACTAGAGGCGTGAGGGCGTTGTGAGTGGGATGTGACAATTCAATAAAAATCAACCAATATATCAACTCAACACATAAGACACTCTACCCATTTCGATACCAAGAACCCTTAAAGACTATGTGCAGCATATGCCATGGCATAATCATAGCAGCCTACATAAAGGGTATGCACACCACATCAGCTGGCAGCTGCTCACATTATGGCCAAATAGATTATGCTTAAAGCTAATATGTTTGCTTGGCGACATTTTGGGGCGGAACATAGTAGGTGCGGTCATTACATTACAGCAACAATCCAACAAACTAAAACAAAATATGCTGAATATATTACATGCATATAAAGATAAATGTATCTATCTTCAAACACTGTTTGTAATTTATTAGTTGGCCATACTTCAATAATATTTGAGTGCATTATAATTCAAAAGTTTTTGTTTATTATTGAACATTTACAAGACATATAATTTTAGTGCAGTAAAATTTGTTGCTATTTTCATAATCATTATCTGATCGGGCACAGTTACACTGACTACTTGTCTTCTATATTATCTCTGTCTGCATCAATATATGCCACGCCCCCAATTTAAGCCGCTGCTCTCACGTCCAACAAATTTGACCGCCAAAAATGTAATGTACAAATCGATGCTGTTGCTGCTGGCGTCTCTTAAGTAAACGACATCAAACGAATTGCCATAAACAGTGTGAAATAAGTGAGATTGCAGCGGAGCATGGACAGTATGCGCGACTAGCATATACGCTGTAACGAACAAATAAATGAGTTAAATTCGGTTTTGATTGAATATGGAAGCAACAAAAATATAATTATTATAATTATATTACATTATATAAGATATATGGGAGATCAATTGACTATAGTACTTGAAAATTAAATTACATCAATTCAATTTATAGATTTTTCTTTTATTTATGTATATAAAAATGTATTTATTTATTTATTATTATTATTATTATTATTATTTTTTTTTTTTGTATACGTTATATTAAGCTGACAACTTAAACTAATAGATTGCATTTATTGAATTTTAGTTTTAACGTCTGATTTGATTTAAAAAAAACTCTATTTTATTTCTATTACTTATTATATGATATGAGATTTTTTATTTTCATTCTAGTTTAATTTTAAAGACTCTCCATTTCCATTCCAGTTCAACTTGATAGATTCTCGCATGCGTATGCCTTAGGCCTCCACAACCTTGTTTGAAAATCGAAAAGCTTACAGGGTATACAGGCAACGGCAAACCGGTTAGTTGGTTAACCGAACAGCTGCAGCAGTTGAATGCAACAAACTAGTCGCTGTCTCTGCCAGACTTGGCTGCAATCTGTGTGCTGTGTGGCATGTGGCTGGAGTCGTTGTTGTTGTTGCTTGTTGTCAGTTTTCAAGAACCAGGTCAAGGCTGCCGCAGACGGCCATGCGTAGATCATCAGTGGATTTCAATTTGCAACCGCTCAATGTTGCGTGTGTGTGTGTGTGTGTGTGGCTTTGTTGCAAGCATTTGCAAGCGCTTGCTGCCAGCGGTTGCATGAGTAATATTTGAAATGGCTCGAAGCTCAATTTAGCGATTTTAAGTGGCTAAAATCAGCTGAGTCTGATTAGTCAGATTTGTGCATATGTGACCCCTGCACCGTAATTAGCCTATCTGTAACTGGCATCAGCCACAACTTGCATTGTTTTATTTTTTATTTTTTTTTTTTTGGTAATATTCAAATTAAAATATGACAGCGACTACGCCTCGCTGGGCAGAGTTCAATAAACGCCCGAACATCTCGGGCAGAAAACAAACCTTTTATTAAGCCCATTCCCTCGCTTTTGAGCAGCTCGTGTGTATGTAGTAAGTAGCTAAACAGCTGACTTCCTGCTTCAATTTAATGACATTTTAACATGCATTTTAAATTAAGTGCGTCTGATACTTTGGCTTTAATGTCGTACAGCAGCCCTGCCACTAAGCGCCGTGCCGCGTGCATTAGTCAAGTGATTAATCATACGCAGCGTTGAGCGTCGAAAAAATACAAAACGTACCGACGCAATGTCCCTGATAACAAAATTTAAGTGCTTCATTGTTTGTTTATACTCAGTAGATGTGTAGAAGCAACTGTGCGCTCTTTTCTCTTTTCTTAATATTATCTAGTATAATTGACAATTGTTAATTTCCAACAGTAAATTTATTATTATTTTTAAAGGCTTTCCTTAATTTTCTTAGCTAATAAGATGTATGTTCAAAACATTGTTGGGGAAATTCCCAAAGGAAATTTGTTGAAATTGAATATTTCCCTGAAATTGAAATTTTATATTTCCCTGTATGAATTTCAGCGAATTTGGATTCAATATGAATTTGTTTTTAAAGATGATTTGAAAAAAAAAGCAAAAAAAAAAATTTTTTTTTCTGGCACGCTTTCCAGCACAGCTCGTACGTATCTATTAAACAGCTGTCGCGGCTTTAGATTGTTGCCACCTAGTTGGTCTTTGCAGCTCGTTAAGAGGCATTTGTCCATCCACTGATGTTGGTTTGTTAAAATAAATAAAAAACATGCAGAATTAACTAAATGAGTCACAATACTTAGCAGGTCACCACCTGTGATGCTTACATCTCATTTAGTTACCTATGCGGGTCTTCTGACTTCTTCACTGGCATTAAGCGGACTTGAAAGCGCATCGACAGAGCTTCCACACACTTGGGCGCCCACTTATGACACCTCTGCCAAGTGCCTGTAGAAGATGCTCAGCCTCCATTTGGACTGTTGCGTCGAGTAATGCCCGCTTGAAGCGCATTGAACTTTTGCCTAATAAGCGCTATTGACATTTTTAGCAGACAGATTTAGACAACGAGCAGAGTTGCCACCCCAACGATGTGGCACATGGCCAGGGAACGGAGCACAACCTTCTAAGCGGCTTTGTAGTCATTGTTGCGTGGCATGGACATGTGACTTCGTCCCCATCCGCTGCCGGAGCAGCTCTCCGTCCGTTGAACAAGTGTGCACTACGTGCTTGCCACACAGTGGAGCATTAAACTGTCCAAATCAGTGAGTATAAAATCAATATCCTTAAAGTTCTTCAAGTTCACACAGATTTGCGCTGTTGATGCCGGGGCATTAAAATTTCATAAGCTGTTTACGACTGTAAAACTGCTGTAAAGTTTGTTTTATGTGGCCAAGATAAAAGTTAAACACTTCAACAGCCGCCCTCTACCTGGCATTTTGAACCAGGCCTGGATTAGCCCACTACCGAATCGCACAGCACACATTCAGCTTACTAATGAGTCCGTAAACATCCTTATCCGGCTCTTTTGAAAGTCACATCGTCTTCAGTTAGGGCATTGGGCAACATTATTAGCTCTTGTTTTATACACTTTTAACGGGGTATTGTTTCAACTGAATGCCAACTAGGAGAAATAATGAGATACTGAGAACTGAGCTCATGTATTGCCCCTTGCATATATGTATTTAACTTTCTCTTATTTTTATAGAAAAGTATAGGTATAGTATAGTATATTAGGACGCTAATTCGCTGCATAGATTTACTATAAATAAATAATTTTACATAATTAAAAAAAAAAAGAAAAAAAAATTATGTAAAACTCAATACCCACTAAATGGAAAATGTATTTATTCAACAACTATGGACAACTATTGTTAAAAAAGCTAACAGTTTCACCATATGAAAAATTTCAATACAGAAAACAAAAATTTACTTGTTTATTTACTCACTTATGTTTACTTGTTTATTTACGCGTTTAATAGTGAAGGGAATATTCAAACGTTTATAAAGTAGAAAATGTGCATATTAAAAATTGGTTGAAACTATTCCATCATCAATAAATACATTTAAAATTGGGAAATTATTTTTCGATGCCACACTAAATAGAATGATTAGGGAAATTTAGAAATAGCATTAAAGGATTTTTTGTATGAATAGGAGAAAAGTTTATTTAAAAACCGAGCAGCGCCTTATGCGCTACACGGAGAATTAAAAAAGGAGAGCATTTCCCTATTTAAAATTCGATCACAGCTTATGCAAGTTATTTGGAAACGAATAATAATTCTTCCTTTTTTTTTAGCCAACTATAATCTCTTGTAAATTTCTTTTTCGGTTTTATTGTTTTTTTGTTTTTTTTGTGTAAACATTTTTGCCTCTTTTCATTGTGTGTCTGCATATTTTTTCGCCGTTATTATATGTTGAACAGATTTTCGTTTTTCCGCACACGTCCGCTATACGGAATTGCCATTTTTGTTCTTTTTTTTTTTATCACTGTATGACATCGGCAACCCCAATTTCCATAAATATTGTATGCTATGTTTAAAATTCCACAAAGGTTTGCAGCCACTAGAAAACGAATCCACTTGAATTTCGGTGGAAATTTAATAGTAAATTGAATAAGAAAGCTCTGAATTTGAGTTAAATATTTTAAAAGGACGTAACTATATTCTTATATAATACGTATACACACACACATACACAGCTGGAGATGATATACAAAATCTTTTCTCTTGTTTCACAATAAAATTTGGTTGTTACAAAACTTTGCAATTAAATGAGTCTTTGGTCGTTGTCAAAGGCAGCGCAGCCCGAGTCATGTCAAGCGAAATCCATTAAAACCGTCTTAAGGTACACTCAATAAACATACATATTTTTTTTCAGCTATGTGTGTGTGCACAGAAAAATGTATTAGTATGTCAGGCTGTCTATCTGTCTGACTGTATGTGTCCCTTGCCGACCATGTCCCAAGCATAGTTAAAGATTTCACATTAAGATAATTCCAAGGAAATAACAAAAAAAAAAAAAAACAGCTTTGACTTGGCTTGGCCCAAAAGCTGGCGCCGAATACATCAATTGACAGTTTCGTTTCGTGTTACTCGAAAAGGTTTTTTTTTTTTCTTTTAATTTCAAATCAGAAAAAAAGCCACGGAGAGTTGGTGGGTAAAACAACGGCAATTTGATGGGGGTTTTATTTGCGCGTTAGGCCGCCTCGAAGGTCTGCAAAATAATAAAAAAAAGTCAGTGTTTTAATACATTTTTGTGACCAGGTAGAAATTAACGGGTTGACCATCGCATTTGACCATTCTTCAGAGTCCACCACACCCAGCCCAATGTATAAAAATAATAATAATAATAATAAAAAATAAATATGTATATGTATATGGTATATCTTTGAGTCGTTTTTTCTTTTTTAAGGCTGGGCTCACGTTCCACGGCGGCTTAATGAGATCGTTGGCCAAGTGAAAACGCAACGGCACAGTTTAAGGGCTCATTAACTAAATGCAGCAGCCGAGCATATGTGATGCATGCACTGGCTTATTGCCAATATCGGTCAGGCAGATCGCAAATATTTCGAGTGCTAAACGTTTTTGAGGTCGGCAATTGTCTTCTTCCTCTTCTTCTTTTGATTTTTTTTTGTCGGTTAATAACTGCGGATGCGCACGCATTTTGGGCTTTTGGGGGTGTGGCTGGATGGATTGAGGAGATAGCGATTCTTCACTTTTGTCTTGGCGTTGTCGACAGATCGTTTTACCGTAAGCCACTTTTACTTTTTTTTTCCTACTCTTCATCATCCACTGACATTTTTATAGGCATCTCATATGGAAGCCGATTGCAGCCAGATTGATTGACAGCTGCCACGGCTACTTGAAGCGCAGTCGGTAAATCACAACGGGGCCAGTTCTCAATATCTCCTATATTTGCCTGGCATGCATACATGTGTGCATGTATGCATGATTGTGTATGTTTTATGATCTTCGGCTTGGCACAGCTCATAAATTGTATATATGAATATATTTGTATGTATATATGGTTGTTTATATGTGGCGAGCGCGTGCTTGCCCTGCGGCTGCCTTTGTCGTCGTTGACGCTGCTGCTATGCTGTGTGGCAGAGTATCTAAGCTAAAAGCTATAGAGTCTATAAGTGACTGATCGACTGTAAATCGTACGCTTCCAATGGCAAAGACTTGCAAGTGGAGATATGCTTGGTAGTTCAGTTATGTCTAGTAATGTCTTGTTAAATTTAGTTTACTTAAATTAAAACAAAATTTTCTAAATATATAATTCTTTCAATTGTGAGAAATTGTTAGAAAATTCTGAATAAAGATAAAATAATAGGTAAAAGTAATTTATTATTAATTAATAATTACTTATTAAAATTAATTTACTTTGTATATATTTTTTCATGTACATAGATATTTTATTTTATTATTTTTTTTATTTATATATTAATTTATTTCAAATTTTTATTTTTTTTATATATTATTATTTTTTAAATATATTTATTATTTTTTTAATTGGATTTATTTTTATTCAATTATTTTTTTTTTTGCTTTTTTTTGTTTTTTTTTTTTTGTTTTGTAAATAAATGTACGTAAGCTTAAACATAGTTTCGCTTGGGCAATTGATTTTCAATTATTTATTTTTATCTAAAATCTAAAAAGTTGAACCTTAGTTTGTAAACATATATATACTAAAACATAATCAATTCGTATTGTACATGCATATGAGTTTAGAGTTTAAATTTATTATTCACATAGAGTAGCGCTTTAATTATATTGCTTAATTAGTTAAACGTGAATCTTACAGCAGTTTTTTGATGTTCTTTTTATTTGTACTTAAGTCGTATAACTTCATATAAAATGTAAGTTTAAATTAAATTTGAAGTAGCTAAACAACTTTGTTGTTTTCTTAT